>JAMXBD010003874.1:0-98552 GCA_024138025.1 Combretum micranthum
ATATGGTATGCCTTACATATGATATCAAGACTTTCGCGCGACTAAGATAGTCATTCTTAAGTCTTAATATTATATGTGGCGGATTGCCACGTTTAGGGTACCCTTCGGGACGTGACAGAGGGAGGGGGTATTTTTAGAGTTTTGAGTTGGAATTTTGGAGTTAATTAAATAAATGAAAAAAAAAAAAAGAAATAGAGGATAAAGAGAGATGGTGTGGCCAACCATTATAAGGAGAGGAGAGAAATTTTGATTAAAAATTAATTTTGGTGTGGAAAAGTAAGTAAAGTGTAAGAGAAGTTTAGTAAAATGTAATATTAGAAATGTAAATGTAAGAAATATGTGTGTAGGTTGTAAAAAAAAGTAGAGATAGATGAATATTACTGAATAGTAATTGGATAGTAAACAAGACAAATAAATTATCGGTATAATAAAAATACACGTAAAAGGGTGATTGCTGATATTTTTAGTAGCCGAAAAATTCTATAATTGATATTTTACAATTCCTCATCTAATTATGAGTCTAGATATGTTGTTGAAATATTTTCACCGTTTGCTTGTTGGGACCCTATGTTTTAGAAACTGATCCCATTCAGATCCAAAATAAGTGAGTTTTGGATAATCTTGTCTTTTTAAGTTGTATCAAATTGTTTCAGTTTATAATCCAAGGTTATCTTATTCTTTTTGTTTTAGGGTTTTGAGCATGGAATTGCAAGATCTAGTCTCATTAGGTTTATTGTTGACCTAGTCAACTTTTAAGGTTCCGGTATCAATTCCAGCTTTAAGATTTACTCGTAAAATTATAAATCTAGGGGTTTATGGATATATTATATTTTAAGTTAAACATTTTAGTTTTACTTTATTTTTATGATTTATTTAGTATTTACAGTTCTCAAGATTGTTTAATTGGGACTAAGGCTACACGGTGATTCGGTTTGACTTTTGGTATTAATCTAAATTTTAATTCTAAAATTTATCGGAGGGTTTAAGGTTTTATAATTTTGTTATTGAATATTATTTAGATATACCGTATTGATTGACGTGTTAGAGATTAGATAGATAAATTGTTCAGCGCAAAGATTTCCAGTTGAATGATTATTGGATTTTTTTGTTTTATTTTGAAAGTACCTCTTTTTCTTTTTTCTTTTTGAGGTTATGAAATTCATATTTAGTCTTGTTTAGAGTTTCTAAAGTTTAGTTTTAACTTGAGTCGGTTTTTGGGTTTCGATTTTGGTTTTTAATTCTAGAATTATTTTCTAAGAGTTCTAAAAAATTCAAGGGTTTACAGGATTCCATTGACTTTATTTGATTTTGATTTCTTATGATTGGTGTTTGGATCATTTCATTCGTAGTCTCCACACACATTTCACAAAACAATGCTCTAACAAATGGACTTCATAAATGTCTCACAACAAAGGACTACACACAAATGCCTCATCACATGAGGATTTCAACTATGCCTCAAACACATAAAGACTTCACCAAAATACTAAAAAATAATTGTATGAATAGTGCCTTACAACATTTTCATTTAAACACATTATGGCACTATTCATATTTTCACTTACTAATACAAATATAAATTGAGAAAGTATTTTAATATAATCTATCCAATAAAGCCCTACTCTCTTAAATAAAAACACCTCAAACATTCCTATTTATGGGCACACTAAAAAGCTAGTTGTTACCCTAAAAAATCTTCTCCAACGATTGGATGAAAAATGTTGCAATGGCTAATTTCAGCATACCGACTTGCCAGTACATAACCCATTGACTCGTTGGTGCATCATTCGTGCCACGATCTCCCATGCGATCTCTACTGATCTAGGAGGGCTGCAATGTTCATTATCGATCGGATTTGCACCTACTTATCGTTACGCCTAAACTCCAATCTTGTTAAAACATCAAACACAACACAAGAATAGATACAACATATATAGTGCATATCTAAAGTTCATCACATCCTAAGCATGTTTTTTCTTATTGAATGTGACTCAACTAAGTGATTGAACATTTGTGCAATGCATTTTCTCATCAAAATAAGATTATAAGCTTTATTTGTTCAACACAAATCGTTCAATTTAAAAATATATTTTTTTTATTAACAAAATAAGAATGAAAATAAATATAGAATACAACATAGTATGAAAGTTAAAAAAAAAAGTAAATTACATTTTATCTTTAGACTATTTCTCATGCGATTATAAATCATGAATTATGTATTCGTAATATTTAGTGCACTGTTGAAAACAATACATGTGATAAATATGATTCAAAACTATGTCCAATGCTTTAAATACAGTTCTACTAAGATAAAGATCCCATATCTAAACAATGTGATACTTCTTTTTCTTTGTAAACTCTAGTCTTTAGGGTGTTACTTTAGTCCCATATTGCTAATATTTTAAATCATAGGTTGTCCTTGTGTATGAATAATTGCATATCCTTCATAATATTAAATGAATACGGGTTAAAAAAATAGTATAATCTTAGACTCACTTTTTATATTTAAAGTTTGAAATTTTATTATTTTAATTTAAATCCTTTTTATTTTTTTAAAGGATGGGTAAAACCGTCCTAATCTGCACTGGGACCCAGCAAGCCTACGGATTGGGCCCATCCTAATACCTATATGGACAATTATGGGTCCATGAAATGGAGCCCTCAAACCCACCAAGATCCGGACTAGGTCTTCACCAAACCTAACCCAGGGAGATGTCTAATAACAAAAGTAGGTTTACAAGTGGATCCTTAACTGATTGATCTTTTTTAATCGAACTCTCACTTTGTGGTAATTTAAAGCCTATGTAATTTTCCATGATAAATGCTTACATTTAGACTATTTATCTCTATATGGTCTTGATTTAGAAATTATATTTATAACTCTAAATATGTATCTAACATATTTTGTTCTTGGATTTTTATATAGTCCTAACCAATTACAATTGTTTCACTCCATAGTTACATAAATTGAACTGACAAGGATATATATATATAAATATATATATATGGGTAAATTACATAAAAAGATATTAACATTTAATAGGTAAGTTCATTTAAAATATTAAAGTTTCAAGTTATTAAAAAGAAGAATAAACCTTTATGAGTGAATTTGAAGTTTTAACATTTTGAGTGGTTAAATAAATTATTTATAATTGACCATTAAATAAAGTTAATTGAAAACTAATTCAAATATTGATACCTTAAATAAATTTTATAGAATATTGATAATTCATTTCAATTCAATTTTAAAAACATTAATAATTAAGATCTTATTTGTTTTAAGGAAAGTGTCTTGTATTTAAAAATGTGTTTTGCATAAAAATGTTTTATTGAAAATAATATGTTTTTATGTGTTTAGTTGCATTTATAAAAATACATCGAAATTTTTTTTTCTGTGTCTGACTAACCAATATTATGTAACACATTGTCATATGTAAATAATTCATTATTAGTAAGTTATCATATAAGTACATTATGCCAAATAATTTTATTTAAAGGTAGAAGTATAAAATATACATTATTTTACAACATTTATTGACAAGCCATCATTTGATATTTATAATTTTTTTAATGATTTTTCATTTTTCATTTTCCATTAAATTATTTTCATGCTTAAAATATGATTTATTTGTTAATTATGATAAAAAAAAAAGAAAATAAATATTTCATTGTTTGAATTTGAATACTTATAAAGGCTAATTCTGAAAATGACTTTCTATTTTAAAAAGATAAGTCATTTTCCTTAAAATGAATAAGATTTACACTTTAATGGAAATTATTTTTCTTATGGGGGAAAATGTTTTATTTATCTTGAAATAAATTGGGCCTAAAATTAATTTAGCTCCACGTATTAATACTCTTTTTGTATAATATCAATGTCAAGGTCAACTATACCAAGAAGACATCACTATTTGGGGTTATACATGAGTCAAGTCGCGCCTGGAACAAAATATACTGACTTAGCACACATCTAGTACATTTTTCACCTAGAACAAATATATAAACCTAGGACAAAATATATTGACCTGGATATTTTGCACTTAGGATAAAAATACACTACATCTAAACAAAATATACTACTTAAAATATAGGGGTGGGCAAAAAACTGACTAAACCAAAAAACTGAACTAAAATCGAAAACCAATCCGAAAATATGGTTAATTTGTCAATCGGTTTCGGTTTAGGTTCATGGTTTTAATTTTTTTTTTCGGTTCGATTTATAATTGTGAAAAACCAATGGTTAACAATTAACTAATATTTATAAATATATAATATTATATATAATCAATTTTAAAAAAATAATTTCTCTCTCCAGTTACAATAAGCCTAAAGAAAAATTGAGGATAAAGAATGAACTCCTTTCAAAATTCACTCAAGGTTGGAAGCTTTTATATTGCCTCTTTAATCTACTTTCCATATTTAGAAGCTCCTATATTAGCTTTTACCTTCATAGCACTTTTAGAAATTGTGGAAACCCATGACACTTTTTAAATTTAAAAGCCAAGTTAGTCTTTTTTTTCCTTTTGTACGCATGTTTGGGATGAGAATTGTTAATTGTTTATGGTAAGTCAAGCGCAATAGGTTGAAGTTTTAAGAGCTAAAATACATTCTCATTGTGTATTTCAAATGAGTTTTTACAATAGCATTGGCCTAAGTATTTTTCAAATAAGCCAAGTTGATTCTTTTTTATGTGAACATGTTTCAAAGGAACCATCTTAAAATTATGTGAAACATAGATATAGTTTTATTAGTGCACTGGATAGAATCTATGACTATAAATATATTAATATTATAATGGTTTCAGTTTTAATTTGTAATCGTGAAAAACTAAATTAATGGTTAATCAATATCTATAAATATTTAATATTATATATAATTCATCATGTTAAATGGTTAAAAACCGAAAAAAAATATTAACAAAAAAAAAAATGGTTAACCATTAAGATGTTAATAATATGTCGGTTTAAGTTAACATTTTAAAAAATCGATTGTAATGGTTAGGTTCCAAAAATGGGGTTATGGACTCTGATATCAATTGTAGGTCCCGAAAATAATCAAGAAGGAGGGGTTGAATTGATTATTTCAGAAATTAAAGATTTTTTCCTTTTTAAAACAATCCCCTTTGATTTTAATAAACAAGAACAATATGAGCAATTAAACTGCTACAAAATAATTGCTGAAATATAAATAGTGAAGAGATAAGAAGATCAGGCAAAAGATTTATAGTGGTTCCGCTTTGTGCGTCAGTCCACTCTTCTAACTCCATGCCGGGATCCTTGTTGTCTTTACCAGTTGTGTTCCACTATTCAAAAAAAAGTTACAAATCAACCTCGCAAAGGTCTTCTCACTGATGAGTCTCACAAGCTTCTACAAAAGCTAAACACTCAACTTCAGTGATGGATTCACTCTTTTACAATTCTCACACAAAATGAAACTAAAACAAAAGAATAAATATTATATCTCTACACTTTAAAACACAATGACCAAGCTCTCTTTCTCACGAAAAATGAAGACTGAATAATTCAATATGGATTGTCACTTATATCTTTTGTATCACGTTCTGAATGCTTGCTTCTATCTTCAGCTGGAGGTTCTGATATTTATATACATATTCATAACGTCTCCTTTGCTAAAAAATAGCATTCCAACGGCTAGAACTTTCTGTTTCGAAAGAGATATTCTACTGTTTTTAATTTTTCCAATCGAGATATTCTTGAATAAAATCTGGAACTCAAAAACCGAATATGTTGGAGTAATATCTTCTGTTGCCGTGATATTCTAGATAAGCCTTCTGTTGGAGATATGTTTGCTAAGATATTTCCGTGATATCCATAACTGAAAAACAAATTAGATAATATCCCACGAGAAGAGGAATGGATAAACTATCGTATCTAATAAATATATCTCTTTGACTAATAATCAAATCTCTAGGATAACTTTCTGTTTTTCACCCATATCCTTATCCAAATAATCCAGGAAAATATCTTTAATCATTTTTGTAAAAAAATTCCAACATTTCGCAAAATAAATATTCTTCACATATACCTGATGTAATAAGTCCCAAAAATATTATCCAAGTTTTATGGAACACATCAAGTATATTCCCCAAAATATACTTGACTCGTGGAGCTAGGTCTTGAAAATAATTCGAATTCCATAAAAAATAAATCAAGAAATATTTCTGTCAATCAAAACTTCTGAAATAAGTTCTGGAGCATTTTTCAGAAAAATTCCTTCGATTAAGTTATTTTGAAGGTTCTAAAATAACTTCTGACAAACTTATTTTTCATCGCTAAAGGTTCTGAAACATCTTCTGACTAATGTATTTCTCACTTCCGAAAACTTATTTTTCATTTCCTAAGGTTCTGAAGAAACTTCTGACTAACATCATCAAAGCTTAAGCATAACTTCTGATTTTCCTTCTGACTTTAATAAAACTTGATCATGCTTTATTTTCGTTAAAGATGAAGATTCTGAACTTGCTTCTCTCTATATAATTATCATCAAAATGAAGATTCTGAACTATGGAAGACCAAATAATATTCCAAATAATATTAAACATATTCGAAACTAATAAGATATATATAGATGAAACCTTAAACAAATATATCAATTAAATTTTATTTTTTGTCATCATCAAAATCATATTAGAATAATTCCAACACCGGTTCATGCCTACCCCTAATATAACAACTTATACATAATTCGCCGTATATTAAAATAAAAAAAAAAAAAAAAAAAAAAGAGAGAGAGAGAGCCGCTTGGAATAGGAATTTCCGCACTATTTGATATCTTTCGTTCCAAGGGTTCCTCTGTCTTTGGCCAATGTCCCTGGAGGTCAAGTGGCTTGAAATAAAGAGGTCAGATAATGCCAAAATCTCGCTCCATTTGAAGCCAAAGGATGAGGAGTGATGAGATGAGATGGCATTAATTGGAGAACGGTTGCAAAGTTTGGTATTATCCACACCACCTGTCTAGTCTTTTCCCCCAAAAGTAAATTTTGAGATGTCCAAATTGCCGGAAAATTCCTAGGTCAAGTGTGACTTATATATAAGATGAAGTGTTTTAAATAGTTTGTTTTATTATAGCTTAGGTGTATTTTTGTTTTAGGTGCAAAAAGTATTAGATCCAATATATTTATACTAAGATTGTATATTTGTTTCAGATAAAAAAAAAAAAAAAAAGCTAAGTATGTACTATATAAGTGCATTTTATCCCAAATGACACTTCTCTGAATAAAAAATTAGATTGAGATAGAGAAAGGGTGTACCAATCGGTAGTAAACAAGACGACGAGCACTCATCAATTCAGACTCTTCCCACTTGCTTCACGGAAATCCTCACTTCTCCGCTTAAACTTCAAGCACTGTACTGCTCGCGATTGATCTTTTTATGGTACGGTTTGATGGGCATCGTGATTCATTTGTCCTTTATAAAATGGATAAGTTTAATACCTGCAATTACACGTTTGGTACATCTAAGAAAATTAGACTTGAGAGCTCTAATTATAACGCCCAAATCAAAACACTTATGCTAAAAGATTGATGATACACTATAAAAGGTAAAGATTAAGATCAGCATTATAATTTTTAAGTAATATGATAAACAACTAAATATATTATGTTATTTAATTATACATACAACGACACAAATAATAAATAAGAATTTATTTAAAAGGAGTTAATTACATGAATTTTGATAAAATATACAATTAATTATCTCAATTTTAAAATTGATTAATTTAATATCATAAAGAACTTTGTCATACAACTCAATAATACTTCCATCAAGTTATTTTAAGTACGAAATTAATCAACTTTAAAGTTCAAGTACTAAATTGATCAATTTCAAAATTCAAAATTTAATTATATTTTTTTATCAAAATTCATATACTATTCATGGCATAATTCCATTTAAAAATACCAAAATTATGGGTTTTTATAAATATCCTCCAATTTATCTTAAAACTTAAGCCTTAACCAACACCTCATATAGCGACAAACCTCTCAGCACGGGTCTGTTAAGGTGGCTTGGGAGTATTCAACACGATCAAGCAGTTTTATTTAATTGCACAAGGTCTAACTATCAAGATTGAGCACTTTCGTGGGGGTTCAACATGATTGGGTGGTTTGGTTCGTGGAATCATGATCAATGATTGGGTGGATCTATTAGCCACGGTAATGTGGTGCTATTAAGGCTGTATTTAGCTTGTGAAGAGTTTTTTGTCTAGTTGGATCGGTTCATAACTTTACCGGTATGTAGACATCGTCACGGTCCGGTTCGGGTCTGGAACCGGACCCGAACCGCCGGTTCTCGGTTCCAAAAGTGGTGGAACCGGAAGGACCCGTGGGAGCCGGTCCGGTTTCCGGTTCTTAGGAACCGCCGGTTCTCACTGTTCAGTTCCGGTTCTAGAGGAACCAGGAACCATGAAAAAAAATAAAAAATCAATTAAATAATTTACTTAATTTAACTAAGAAAAAATATAAAATAAATTTTTAACTTGAAATAACATTGAGCCTAACAATAATTGTTCATGGTATTAGTTAAAAAAATTTTATAATTATGTATTTATTTATATACAATCACTTGCACTTTTTCAGTTGTTATATTAGCAATGTGACACTATAAAATATTCAAAGATATAAATAATTCTCAATAAAAAAAATGAATCACACATTGTTAAGAAAGAAAGTCTACTTTGATTAGAAGTCATAATTTAACAATATATGATTTCAAATGTAATTATTACTTATGTTGTTAATAATAACACATTAAATATTGTGAATAGGAAATAAATTTTGTATTATTTATGCAAAAATAGTTTTAAATATTTATTTTATAATTACAATTTTTTATAATTTTCTTTTCTTTTTTTCTTACTTTTTTTTATAATTTCTATGGTGTAGAATCGCCGGTTCTTGAATCGATGGTTCCAAAACCGCCGGGTCATACGGTTTTTAAGGATGGAACCGTAAGGACCCGTCAGAACCGACGGGTCCTTTACCGGTTCAGACCTGCCATTGCCGGGCCGGTTCCCGGTTCAGGAACCGCCGGTGACGGGTCAGGTCGGTTCCCGGTTCGGAACCGACCCATGATGATGTCTACCTGTATGAAATAATTTTATGGATAAAATATGGAAATATGCAAGACTAAGAAATCGTCATTCCTTTAGACTCAAGAAAGATTGATCATTCTCTATTTGATTGCATGGAAAAAAAATTCAAAACAATTATTCTGCAAATTAAATACAATAATAACCTATAAAACTATTAACATGTCTTTATAAACACACTAAATTTTATACATACATCTAATCTGAAAAAGGATTTCTTAATTGAGGATTCCTATGGATTTTACTTATATAATGTGATATAGGATATCCCATAAGCATCAATTGATGGGTTTTATATAATAACATCCCATCCAATAAGAACTAAATAATACACTAACAATGTATTTGATGGATGATAATCAAATCAGTATTTTGGGTTTATCGCTACATGATAACTATTCTCTTGTAAGGAATTCTACCATAAAAATTGTTTATTTCATCCATTCACTGGAGAAATTACTATTTTTTATGAAAAGAAAAAAATCATTAAAAAATATTTATAATAATAAAATAAATAAATTGTCATTTAGTTCTAATCTTATCACATTCTAATAAATGAAACGTGGCATAACTATTTCCACTAAATTTAGCAATAAGAAAGGTCCAAGTCTATATTAATGATGCGGAATGGGGGAATGAAATTATCCATATTAATAATATCTACTGCTATGCTATCCTTACAAGCAATAGTATATTGTAGAATAACAACATATAAAGGCATATGGTTCCAATATATTAACAACCATCTTGCCCAAAAAAGCTGTCTACTATTGAAAAAGAGCACAATTAGATCTAGAATCAAGAAAATGGTGGGACCAAAGATGGGGAAAGGTAGTTGACTGGAGCCAACGCCAACGTTGCGATGAAATGAAATAGGCAGCTTCTTCTGCGTTTTGTCAATAAGCTTACTCGGTTCTCTTGTCGTTTTTATGTTCCCATGCCCTTCTCTCTTTTTCTTCTTGCTTTAATGGCGACGTGGGGAATATGTAACAATGAGCGGGTGTCATTTTGCCATAGTACATGGACATTTCTTCGTCCTCCTCCCTCCTGCGAATTGACGTGTGGTAGGTGAAAATTTTGTGGTCTTCATTTGGTGTCTACAGCGTAGTTTTCACGGTAACTTCACTCGTAAGAGTTGAATATAGGGGGAAGCAGGAAAAAACAAAAATTGGGTATTGCACTATATATGCAAGTATGTATGTACATATAAAATTGCAAAATGTATAAATATTGATAGTATTTTCATATGTATTTGAGTCTTAAAATTTTAATATTAATATGTCGCAAGTATATACTAAATGATTCTATAATACTCTAAATTCAGGATCATTTACAACATGCTAAGCATCCATGCAAAAAAACATATGCATGCAAAGGCTCCAATAAGCTAATATCCACAATGAATGATATTTATTTATCTTCATACTCACATGAGCAATCATTAGAGTTGTAAGTGGATCGAGACAGCTCGCGAGCTACTCAAGTTTGACTCAGCAAAAGGCTCATTTTTAACTTACTTATAATCGAGTCGAGCTTTAGTTTAAACTACTCAAGTAGTTATCAAGCTTGAGTTTGAGCTTTAAAATACTTGGCTTGGTGAGCTCGTAAGCTTAATCAAGCTCAAACGAGTATTAAATAGAGGCAGGTCAAGTTCAAATTTATAGAGTATTAAATACTCTATATACTTATGTCAATATTTAAAAGAATAATCGAGCTTAATTGAGTCGAGTTCGAGTTCGAGTTTATCGAGTATTAAATCAAATAGAGTTTGAGTTTCAAAATCAAAGCTCGATTAAGTTCGAGCTTCGAGTTTTTCATTTGAGTTGAGTTCGAGCTTGGCACTGTATCGACTCGACTCGACTCATTTATAATCCTAGCAGTCATAACTTCAATAATGCCAACTCAACAACAACCACTCCATATAACAACTGTTAGTCATAACCACAAAGTAGTAACAACTTAGATGACTCAAGGGGTCAATCAAGACAAGCTACAACACTTATCAAAACAAGTAAATGGTCCATGCTTGTAAAAACATACGTAGCAACACATCCATAAGGTCTCCATAGTTCTAAGTAGTAATTTGTTGGGCAATCCCCTGTAACGTCTTCCCATAAATCACAAAGAGGTCTTAACCAAATAATCTCACCAATGATGGAGTCTTAAATGTACCTAAAAAAGATAAAGGGTGAGTCAAAGCTTAATACATATACCACAGACATACGCATCCTCAAGCATCACAATGCACAAACTTTAAATGCAAAACATGCTCCAACCATTCATATATTATCTTTAGTACTTAGTCCCACAAACATCAGCGAAGGGTAACTCAGTACTCGACTTACACATAAATATTTAATATATATATATATATATATATATATATATTAGATATTGGGTACTCCTTAATATCCTTAAAATGGAAACTGAAACATGGCTATTAGATACTTCCCAATAACCTAAAAATTCTTAGAACTACTTAGATCATTTTTTAGTGTAACTCCACTCAGGATAACACTACACCAAGATCATTTGAGATGTCACACCAATAAGTAGGCACTCCCTACTTAGCTACAGCAACCAAACACGAGTAGCAAACAATCTTATAGTTGAAAAGTTAATTAGTTTAGTTAGAGTCCTAACCTAACATGCACAAGCAACAAGCATGGTATACGTACATGTTTAGGTGACTCGTAGCAATCTCAAGAACCTAATTGTGCTAAACTAAACCATAACACAAACATAACTTTTAGAACTTATCATTGACATGTGTTATAAGTCATAATTTGTTATATACTCTCTTATCTTTTTTCTTCGACTGGATACAAGTGAATTCCAGTTAGTTTTCCAACTTTTGGATGTATTAGAAAGACTAAAAAAAGCTTTAAATGAGAAAAGAGGTCATCCTAGAGCTTACGCCTGTAGGGAAGGGCATGATTGGCTCAACATAATCAGCATGCCCTTAAAAATAAGGCATACCCAAGGGCACTCCTAAAGACATGGTTATGATCTAACCTAAGGGGGGTGGCACACCCATGAGCGTAGGCGTGCAAGGCCTGACAGCCATCATAGAGTCTTTCATAGCCTCTAGCATAAGCGTAACTTAGTCAAACGTCCCAAAAGATGTGGAATAGAGAGAATCATAGTCTAGGACATAGTCGTGGCTCCCTATTTGTGTCTCCATCGATCTAAAAAGTGATTTTTTTTTTTTTCATTTTCCTCTCTTTCTTTGATCACTAAACTTACAAACTTTCAATAGTTCATTATCAAAACAACAAATATCATACAATTTATCTGATTCTACAAATTCTTACTCCAACCTAAGAAATCAAGATTAGAAAACTTACGTTGATTTAAGATATGTCTGTTCTTCGCAAGGATTCACCACCAATGAGTCTAACATCAAAACTATTGCTCACTACGCGTTGTATCAAGATTTTCTTCAAAAATTTACACTACATTAGAAAGGTATGGAGAAGATGGAAGAGTTCTTGAAGAAGAATGTAAAACGATGGAAAAGAAAAAGATGATTACTTCTTCACCAGCAGTTACTTCTCCTATAAATAATGTATCTTTTGAATTTTAAAAGGAAAAGCCCACTTTACCTCTATTAATTATTAGATAATTACTTTTCCTATCCTTGCATATAATTTATTTATTTTTGGGTGTTTCAAATTCTTTTGTTCAATAGGAGTGGGTTCACTTAATATTATTAAAGAAAAGCTTCATTATTGATTGTAATATAATAGTTAACTAATGCTACGTGAATTTTTCGAGATCATAGTTCAATTTAATTTGATGATTATATGTAGCCAACAGCCAATGAATTTTTGGATTAATTATATTTAGATAAAACTTTATGTTGCTAAATATTTTACTTTGTCTATAATTTTATGTTAAGTGTCAAGACCTTGAGTTATCTATTATTATAAACAGTATATACGTCTTTTTTTAAGATTCCACTTTTTTTCTATTGTAATTACAACATTATAACCCCTGTGTGACGGTGTTTTCACCATTTTTACCATATGTTATATTAGTTTTCTATGAATTTAATTAGATGGATTTTGAAACATTAACAAAGTTTTGATTTTCAAAATTTGAAAAAACCACCAAACTACTGATTATCAGATGTTACACATCTATATTAGGGGCTCAACTCAATCTCAATTAGCAAACAGTCGAGCTTGAATCCAAAGTAAAGCTCGTTTATTTAAACAAATGAAGTTCAAGCTTTGATTTAGACTTGTGAGTCGACTTATGAGCATGCTCATTTAAGCTTGTTAATAAGGTCAATAGCATATTTGTGAATTTAATATGCATCACGTATTATATATAACTATATAATTGAAACGATCAAAACTAATTTCTATATAATATTTATGTGTATGTATTTATAAAAACACTTATATATATATATATATATATATTTTAGGTTTGAAAAAAATAATGTTAAACGAGCTATCTAAACGAATCGACCTTGATCTTTAAATTTCAAGCTTGATAAAAAACTCGGCTTGACTCAAGCTCGATTCACAATTAGGCTGAGTTTCGGCTCTAACTAAAGTCATTTAACTAAATAAGCTAAACTTGGGCCTAAATTTCAAGTTAAAAAAAAAAAAAAAAAACTTAGCTTAAGCTTAAGCTTAATAAACAAGCACAGTTCAAGCTAGAGCATGATAAATTTAAATGAGTCGAGCCCGAGCTTTCAAAAGCTCAACTCCTTTGCAACCCTAGTCTATACTATTTATCTCTCTTCTTTTCTAGATTTTTTTTCATGTTTATTCCTAAATTTGTAATTGAAAACTTTATGAGCAATGGAGGTAAATATTGTATTTTTAATGTTTCAACTATTTTATATAATTAGGTACATGTATTATAAGTTTGTTACATTCCTATTGATTTTATTAATCATTTTATATACAATTACATTTACACCTGCAACACGAGTGCATCGTCCATTAGTTTGTATTTAAAGAATTTAATTTTATGATTTTTATTCCCATATGCATTTGTAAGTATTATATAGGCACTTACAACTTTTGTAATTGATAAATCGTCTACACATGAGACATGATTATAGGTCATGTTTCATACATGATTGACACAAGTCATGAACCATTTAGATACGAACATGAAACATAATATGATAATACACATTATCAATCCTAATTTTGCCTAATTTTACGATCAAATCGTTAAATTATCATCTTAATGTTTATACACTTTTCAATAACATTCATGGTATCCACACCAACTATATTTGGATAATTATTTGTTAAAATGGATAAAAATCAATTAGTTAATTATAAAATAATAAAAATTAGGTGACAAATGGACAATTTTAAACATCAAATAGATAATTATAAAAATTGATGAAGTTTAGTGTTAAATGTGACCTTTTTCCATTGATATTAGTAGAATGTCTATTTAGACCAATGGTGGATAGAGCTACGATTAAGTCGAGTTAAGCTGGTATAATATTAACTAAGCTTGAATTCAAGCTTGCCTCAAAATTTTAAAGCCTAAGCTTAATTAAGCCTAATATTTTAAGCTCAAACCTAATTCAAGGTAACACTCAGCAAACTCATATTTGACACAAGTAAACTTGTTTAGGGTTAGATACAACTCATTTAGGCTCAATATATTAAAAAATCTCTTTTACTTTAATTAAAATAATATTAATTTCCAAAATTAACTTAGACTCAATTAAAAAGTGACACTCAACTCAAACTTGATTAGGTTTGTAAACTTATCAAGCAAGACACTCTAGGATTTGAACTCAACTTAATAAAACTACTCAAGTAGTTGAAGTTCAAGCTTGACTCAATAAACTATTTAAGTAGCCCAAGCTTAGACTCGATCAAATAAACTACCTAAATAGATTGAACTCAAATTTGACATTGTAAGCAAGTAAAAATGATACCAGAGTCAAGTAGTTTTTAAACCAATTTGGTTCATTTACACCTCAAATGGGTGTAATCACTGTACCACATATCATGTACAAGTGATGTTTGATAGCCGTTAAATCTTTCTTCAAAATCTAAAAGCATAAATTAGTTTTTTTTTTTTGTTTTTTTGGGCCTTGCTAAATGCATATATAGGTACACAGATAGTTTCTAAAATATTAACATTTATATTTTCTTGAATTAGAATTTTATTTATATTTGATTGCCATTAATATATTGCTGTGGTATGTAAATTCTGTTGCATTTTTCCTGTGTGGGAGGGCTTTCCTTTTCAGTAGCAGGCTTGTGAGCAGTGTGTTCTATCGTTGCCGTGCCAAGTCATTTCACGTGTGTGCGCGCTCTGGATGGCTGAGGCCAACTGGTTACAACTTCCAACCACGTGAATGCTTTTATTGGCCTACGACTTGTCTTTTTCCGCCGACTTGGTCTAGGCCTGTTTATTTCATCTTTTTGGTTGTTTTAATATCTTATTTCTATCATTTTTAAATAAATATTTATCAAAAAAATGAATACAGATGAAAAATAAATATTTTTATTTATAAATAGATTAAATAGACCAGATACAAGTAAAATTCAAATAAAATACACATATGTTCTTAAAGCTCAGTATAAAGGTTTGGGCCTATTGTTTGCTTTGGTTTGCTGATTTGGGGCTTCATTACTGGCTTTGGCCCATCTTGGTGAAATGATTTTGAGAACATGCCTCCTAAGCCCACCTCCCGAACTTATAGGTAATTAGGCCCGTTTTGTGTCATAGAAACCACCAGTTAGTACAAAAATGTTTTACAGAGAGTATGATTGTTTTTATAAAAAATATATTAAAAAATTAGAGCGCGTGTTTTTTGCCCCCCTTGATTATAAAGGGACGATTCAAACTAGCATGTCCCACCTAATTATACTTAGATGTAAGTCTGTATCAAACAAGTAATTATCAGTAGGGCATCATAATTGATATTCTATGTGAAAGTAAAATTATGAAATGTATATGATATGCATTATTACTACCTTTTCAGTTTCTTTTTTTTTTAATGTATTTAATCTTGGCATTTATCTGATTTTTTATTTAAGTCTTCAACTTTATTTTTTTTATTTGAGTTATTAATTGTTTCAAAAAATACAAAATAGGAATTCTGTTAAATGCATTTAACCCATCTTGATCATTTATTAGCTTTTATTTAGCTTTGGCCAAGTTTGGCTTGAGCTCATTAAGTTAAGCAAGCTGAGCTTGAGCTTTTTTTCAACTTCTCGAGCCGATCCACAAACAAACTCTCTAAGAGCTTGCGAGCTAGACTCGGGAGCAAGCTTATGAACAATAATATTATTTACTATATTTATTAATATGATGTAACAAATATAATTATATAAAATTGTTTATATAAATAAGCTAAGTTAGGGCTCATAAATCTTTAATGGGCTCAAGCTTATATTCTGCAAGCTCATTAAAAGTCTATCCGAGCCCGAGCTTGTTAATTTATTGAACAAGTCAAGCTTGAGTCTCCTTCAAAATTTGGTTTGGCTTGACACTTTTGTAGCCCTAAATAAGGATAGGCACAATTTTTTCCATTCGCTTTTGTTATATTCAATTATTTTTTATTTTATTAAATACTTCTAATGTTATTTTATGTAAGTAAATATATTCAATCTTATCATTTGTTAAATTAATTATTGTGAACATATTTGAAATCGATGTATGACATGTCTGCACTTGAAAATTTAATAATTTAACAAAAATCTTATTTTTATTAGAAATTGCAAATATTGAGGACTCTAATGGGAAAAAAATTTCAATTCAAATAAAAAATAGGTAAATTTTAATGACTAAAAGTACACTTTTTCCTTTTTCTTACATTTCAAAAAGTCTCTTTTTTTCCCCCTCTTTAAAGTCTTTTTGTTTTTAAAATAGAATATTTGTTGTTCCATAATAAAAATAACAACAACAACAACAACCATATTCCTAACGTTAGAACATTAGAGAGATTTATTTGAAAAATGAATCTTCATCACAAAAGATTGAGTCATTTTTGTGAAAAAAGATTAAGATTTTTCAATTTTGTGACAAAATGTTTTCAAAAAATAAACCTAATGTTATTTTGCTTGTGGAGAGAAATAGTAGTGAAATCTTAGGAATACTAAAATATAAAAATACTATCATATTCTCTAAGAGGAACCATCTTTCAAAATCACAAGACAAACCTTTGGAAACTACATCAACTCAAATGCTAAAAAACTGGAGGCATAATTTCAAAACTATTTAATATTGTTTAGCAAATAGTTTTGTACAATAATCAAATTTCCAATGATGTCTTTATGAAAATTCACTTTAGCGGGTTTAGAACACGGATCCTTTAACTAATATCTATTCACGAATTTATTCATTTTTCTCTAGTGCAAAAGTAAGTCTAAAACAGGTCCTTTCAAGTAACTTTTCAAAGATTCTGTTGAAATCCTTTGCAAGAATAAATCAAGAACATTTAAGAACATTGAGTTTGATCCATTATTAGTGGCATGCATATGAAATGTTGAGTTTGTCTATTCTTCCTTTCACACCTCTTCCTAACAATGTCCATCCATAGGTCATCAACTCAAGTTTACTCCAAAGTTGACTAATACGTGTATTGAACATTAATAACTAGCTACAATGAACCTACCACACGTGCATTATAAATTCTTTAAATTATCCACCTAAGGATTCTTTTTTCTTTCTTTCTTTTCTTCTTTTTTTTTTTTTTTTTTTTTTTTTTTTTTTTTTTTTTTTTTGCAAAGTCCCATAATCACAGAGAGAGTTGGTGGCCGTAAATTTTATTATTATTAGAGAAGAGTTTATAAGATAGTGGGGGATGTAAAACCTGACACCTGCAATATTACAAAACACATGTAATGTGAAAGGCAAAAAAAGGGAGTATTATTCCCTTTACAATAATTTAATTGACATGCAAAAAGAATAACAAATGAGGAAATACTATTCTACAACAAACCTATAATAAAGTAAAGACAGAACCAATTAACCAACTATTAAATCAGGCAACCAAAAAAAGAACATTACAAAATAAGTCCCAAGGCAAGGAAAAGAGGTTGAAATAGAAGATAAGTTAGCAAGATACAATGCAAAAATCAGCTAGTCCATAACAATCTTACCATAAGATTCTCTTGAAGCTCTTACAATGCAAAAATCAACTAATCCATAACAATCTTACCATAAGATTCTCTTACAGCTCTTAATCCTATTAATTGAAGAATGATGTTTAGGTATCTTTGGCTTTCTTGGCAAGTTAGTTAGTAACAACATTTTCTTCTCTCCACACATTATCGAGCCTATTTTGTGATTCATTCAATAATCTCCTCGCCCAGCATATGTCGTGCTACATGTTTTATTTAACTAACTTTAATGAAAGCCACTTATAAACCACCATTTAGTCAATTTACATAAGTACTTGCTTGAATTCATTAGATTTGCAATATTCTAAGTCCTTGATGATGGTAGTCTATTCAATATATTAAATAGATTTCAGAAGGAGGGAAAACCAGAATACAAATGTACATTTCCCCTACAATTTATAAGAATCCTTTCGCTTCTTCTTTTGCCATCACCTAAGCTCCCATCAATATTCAATTTTACCTTAGCTTCAAGAGAACTTACTAAGAGATAGTTTGCATTTTCTTATTCCATAAAGGTTTTATTCAATCCTTGCATAAGTTATCATCTATGGTCTACATACTAGATGATGGATTGGTCTACCTTAGGTTCTTTTTATCTTCAATAACTTGCATAGAAATAATTTTCGAAGAGTGAGAAATGTTCTTATACTTTTTGTTGTTTCTTTCAACCTATAGATGCTTGATAAATCTTCTAGACTCTATTCAATCCATAGGAATTCATGCCTTAATTGATCCATTAATAGTTAAATTCATATGATTCTGTGTTATTATTGTGAAAATTTATTTTTTTAGCTTCAAAGATCATAAAAAGAAGAAATAAAGCAATTGAACTAAGATTGGAGAAAAACAATAAAAATGTTTCAAGACAGGTTCCAACCGTAGCCCAAAGATCCCAATCGAAGGCAAGAAAACAAGGCAAAAGTCCAAATCAAGCCTTCGATCTATTTCGTGATTTGCATTAAGAGAACAACGCCTTATAATTTAAGAGCACAACCTAAACCACGCCTAAAGTCGTGTCCATGGTTATGACCGCGATACAAAATGAACATAAATTGTGCCTTTGATGAAAAAGATATGACTTCTATTACAGTTAATCTTTGAGCCCGTGATCCATGCCGCGAAAAGTGACCCTATTCTTGCCATCATGAATACGTTGCCCTACATACACACGTGAGAATAAGGATGAATTTTGTTAAAAAGAATCTGCCAAGTCAACGAATAAAATATTCACATATTCTATGCCATAACACCCATAAATAAACTTGCAGAGGCATTGTGAAAAATGGTTGTACCATATGTAACAAATTCATGACCTAGAATAGAGTAGTATGAGAATTTTTAATGAGAAAAACTCTTTTTTTTGCAAGAAATTCAAGTTTTCTAGGTAAATTCATATTAAATTTGACGTTTGTTCTTGCAAGATTTTTATGCTTAATATGTAATTTTCATCTTTAATTTCATATTATTTCTCTTGAATTTGTGTTTAATGTTTACATTTATGGAGAAATAATTATCTTAAGTTAAGGTTTGTATATCTAAGACCCGATTCATGTGATTTCAAATGCATTTTAGTTGAATATTGACTGGGTACTTATAATTAGTAGCGCGAACCTTAATTCACAAGTTTATGTGAGTGCATCATATAGATTCATGTTTGATTTCAATTGAATAGATTTAAAGATCGTTCTTTTGAATAGATTGAAAGATTGTTCTTTTGAATAGATTGAAAGATCATTCTTTTGAATATATCTAGAATGTTAATAAAGTTGCTCATAATCGCCAAGAGATAGAGGTAATGAAACTTTCTGGTCAGTTAGTTTTAAATTCATTAAAAATGGGTTTTAAATTCAAAAATTTAGACACCAACTAAGTTTTTCTGACGCCATTGTTGGGGATCGGCGTTGAATTCATTTATATAAAGCTTAATGAAGCACTACCTGAAAGTTTTGACTCTATTATTCTAGCCGCTTTTGATGCGAACTCCAGGTATATTAAACCTGAAACCCAGCAAGAGTACATAGAACAATGCTTTCAGGAACGCTAAATCAGATCTAAGGTGGATCTTGACCCAACGTTGTATTTCAAACTTGGACCAAAGATATAATAAAATGGAAACCTTTACCTTAAGTTGTATTTCAAACCCAAACAAAGGTGTAGAATTGAAATGAATGCCATAAGATTAAATCTTGATAAGTTCACAAGTTAGCAATGGAACGCAAAGAGAAAAAACTCTCTCAAAATAATATTTATTCAAAAGTTAATTGTCCATACAAAAACCAAAACCAAATAAATATAACAAACAAAGGAAACTGAAAGGTCTCCAAAAATGAAACTGAAAGTCATAAATACCGAAACCGAAAAGTCTTAAATAATGAAATCGAAAAGTCTTAAATAATAAAACTGAAAAGTCTCAAATAATTCTCGCGCATAACATATGCCAGCAACATACGCTGGCAGTGTTGCGATGGAACGTCGGCGGTGTAGGGCCAGCGTTGGTCTCTTACAAGTATAATTAAAAAGTCTCAAATAATTCTCATGCATAACGTACGCCGGCAACATATGCTGGCAGTGTTGAGATGGAACGTTGGCGGCGTAGGGTTAGCATTGGTCTCCTACAAGCACAATTCCAATTCTGATTTCGTAAAAGAATCTCCAAGGACTTGTATAACATTTACAATGTCCAGATCATCATCCAATGACAGATCCGTGATGAAACCACCATGCAAAGCTTGTTTCCTATGTTTCTTCGACGAATGCTCCTAATGCCTCCCTCATCTTCTTGGCTTTAGCTCGCGTGACCGGTCCAACTGGAATGTATAACGGATCCTTGGATGTTGCTTCATCATTCCCCCTCTCCTCAAAAGGATTCTTCCTTGAATCAGCATCCCCTACATCAAAAGAAGACAAATCAGACACATTGAAAGTCACACTAATGTTATACTCACCTGGAAGATCCAGCTTGTAAGCATTATCATTGATCCATGCAACAACTTGAAATAGACCATCTCCTCATGGTTGCAACTTAGAACGCCGCTGTTATGGGAATCTCTCCTTACACATGTATACCCACACCCATTCACCTGGTTCGAAAACGATCTTCTTACACCCTTTATTGGCTTACTTAGCATATTGCTTCGTTCGTCGCTCAATGTGTTGGCATACCTTTTCATGCATTCGCTTGACTAATTCGGCCTTCCATTTCCCATCTAAACTAGTGTGCTCATCTGCAAGTAATGGAAGTAAATCAAGAGGATTCAGTGGATTAAATCCATACACAACTTCAAAAGGCGAAAATTTAGTTGCTGAATGAACAACCCTATTATATGTAAACTCCACATGTGGCAAACATGCTTCCTAATCTTTTAAGTTCTTTTTAATTAAAGCTCTTAACAATTGAGACAAAGTCCTATTAATGACTTCTTTCTGTCCATTCGTCTATGGATGACAAGTAGTTGAAAACAACAACTTGGTTCCCATTTTCGCCCACAAAACCCTCTAGAAGTGACTCAAAAATTGTGCATCCCTATCAGAAACAATACTTCTAGGAATTCCATGTAAGCGCACAACTTCCTGAAAGAACAAGTTAGCAATGTGAGTTGCATCGTCAGTTTTATGATAAGGAATAAAATGAACCATTTTAGAGAATCTATCAACAACTACAAACACAGAATCATGACCTCTCTGGGACTTAGGTAAACCCAAAACAAAATCCATGGATAATTCTACCTAGGGCTCATTAAGTATAGGTAAAAGGGTGTACAGACCATGCGGCAAAACTTTTGATTTCGCCTGTTTGCAAATAATACACCTCTCACATATCCTCTCAACATTTTTCCTCATATGAGGACAAAAGAAATGTTCTTCTAACACATCTAAAGTCTTCCTCACACCAAAATGTCCCATTAGTCCTCCCCCATGGGATTCTCTTACTAGTAATTCCCTCAAAGAACTATTAGGCACACATAAGCGTTTTTCGCTAAATAAATAACCATTATGCCTATAGAACTTACCAAAACCTCCCTTATCACATGCTTCATACACATTAGCAAAATCAGGGTCCTTAGCATACAAATCTTTAATGTACTCAGAACCCAACAATTTTGCATTTAAAGTAGAGATTAAGGCGTACCTTTGAGACAATACGTTTGCTATGACATTTCTTTACCTTGTTTGTACTTGATTACATACGGAAACGTCTCAATGAACTCCATCCACTTGGCATGTCTTTGATTTAATCATTTTTGCCCCTTTAGATGCTTCAAGGACTCGTGATCAGTATGAATGACAAACTCCTTAGGCCACAGTAGTGTTGCCAAGTCTGCAAGGCACGAACCAAAGCATATAACTCCTTGTCATAGGTTGGATATTTCAAAGTGGCTCCATTCAACTTCTTGCTAAAGTAGGCAATAGGCTTTCTTTCATGCATCAAAACAACCCTTATACCACAACCAGATGCATCACATTCAATTTCAAATGTCTTTTCAAAATCGTGCAATGCCAGAATAGGTGCAGTAATAAGCTTTTCTTTAAGTAGATTAAATGCATTTTCTTGCTTACTTGCCCACTTAAAGCTTACACTTTTCTTAGTCACCTCAGTCAATGATATAGCTATACTGTTGCAATCGCGAACAAATCACCTGTAAAAACTAGCCAAACCATGAAAACTTCTAACCTCACTAACAGTGGTAGGACTATGCCATTCTTTAATAGCTTTAACCTTCTCTTCATCAACTTGTATTCCTTTAGCACTAACTACATAACCCAGAAACACAATGTGGTCAGTGCAAAAAGATCACTTTTTGAGGTTAGTAAACAATTTTCCCTCCTTAAGACATCAAACACTAAGTGCAAGTGCTAAATATGATCATCCATGCCCCTACTATATACCAGAATGTCATCAAAATAGCCTACAACAAACTTGCCAATATAAGCACACAAAACATGGTTCATGAGTCTCATGAAAGTACTAGGCACGTTAGTTAAACCAAAAGGTATGACTAACCATTCATATAAACCATATTTTGTCTTAAAGGCTGTTTTCCATTCATCACCTACTCTTAGTCTTATTTGATGGTATCCACTTTTCAAATCAATCTTAGAGAATAAACAAGAGCCATACAGTTCATCAAGCATATCATCTAATCTAGGAATTTGATGTCTATACTTTACATTGATTTTGTTAATGTCTCGACAGTCGATGCACATTAGCCAAGTCCCATCCTTCTCTGGTACTAGTAGCACCGGTACTGCGCATGGACTAAGGCTTTCCCTCACATAGCCCATTAGCATGAGTTCCTCAACTTGCCTCTAAATCTCCTTAGCCTCTTCTGGATTGCATCTATATGCAAGTCTATTTGGAAGGGCAGCTCCTGGAATGAAATCACTTTGATGCTCTATTCCTCTCAAAGGCGGTAATCCATTCGGAACTTCTTCAGGAAAAACATCATCATATTCCTACAAAAGTGAAGAAACAACACTAGGAAAAGAGGGGTTAAGGTCGTTAGCATTAAAATAAGCCTCCCTGTATATAAGTACAATCATGGGTTGTTTCAAAACATAGCACTCTTTACATCCTTTCCTTTTGCATAAAAGCTCACTTTTCTCTCTTTGCACTCAATATCTTTCTTTTTCTCTCCCTGCTTCTCATTCTTTTTTTGTCTTTTCTCAAACAAATGTGTTTTTCACTTTTCTCATAAATTTTCTCACTCATGTTTGTCTCTTCTTTTTCACTCACACTCTCTTTCTCACTTTTCCTTTGTTGCTCATGTGCCTCTTTAATTTTTTCTTATTCTTCAAAAATTTGTCTAGGAGACAAGGGTGCAATTTTTACACTCCTACCATCCTTAACAAATGAATACATTTTTTTAAATCCATCATGCATAACCTTTCTATCATATTGCTAAGGCCTTCCCAATAAAATCTGGCTAGCATGCATAGGCACCACATCACATAAAACCTCATCCTTATACTTTCCTGTAGAGAAAGAGATCAAAACTTGCCTATTCACCCTCACTTCCCCATACTCATTCAACCATTAAAGCTTATATGGTCAAGGATGTTTTAAAATAGGCAATCTCAACTTTTCAACTAATAAGGTACTAGCTACATTGGTACAATAACCACTGTCTATGATCAAGCAACATACCTTATTATGGATATGACAATGGGTATGGAAGGTGTTGTCACGTTGCTCCTAACTATCAATTTCTATAACTTGCACACTTAAGGCATGTTGAATCACCAATGATTCACCTTGAACAACATATTCCACATCATCATCAACATCTTCCAATGGTGGCATAGAATCCTCACTCTCATGCTCACTTTTAGTCTCAACCTTACCACTACCACGCATCACCTTGGTTCTTCTGTTAGGACATTGAGATGCAATACGTCCATGACCCAAGCATTTGAAACATTTGATGTCTCAATTCCTGCTACCTTGGGAATTAGATTTATCCTTCTCCTTACTAACTTCCTTCTCCTTTCCCTTATAGAAATCCTTAGATTTATCATCCTTTTTACTCCAATTCGATTTCCAAGAACGGTTAGAATTCCAATTCGAGTTAGATCCATACCTTACTACTCCCTTGCACTTGAGTTGCCTTTCTACTTTCATGGCCATGTGTACCATATCTTCCAGTTCTATATAATGTTGCAACTCCACAATATCAGCTATATCTTGATTCAAGCTATTTAGAAATCTAGCCATTATTACCTCTCTACCTTCTTCTACATTGGCTCAGATCATAGCAATCTCCATTTCCTTGTGGTATTCCTCTACACTCTTGAATCCCTAAGTAAGACTTTGTAACCGATTAAATAAATCTCTATTATAGTGAATAGGGACAAACCTTTTCTTCATAATGGCCTTCATCTCATCCCAAGTGTCAATCGATCTCTCTCAATTCCGTCGCCCACTCATATTCAACTGCTCCCACTAGATAAGTGCATAATCTGTAAATTCCATTGTAGTTAGCTGCACCTTCTTCTCCTCAGAGTAGTGATGACAATCAAACACTAACTCCATCATCCATTTCACTTTCTTCATCTCCAAAATCAAAATCAAATTCGTCATCCTGTATCCTCCTTCCACCTTGCCTATGTTGTTGTCTAGGCAGGGGTTGTTGTCGAGGCTGAGGTTATTGCTGACCTTGCTCTAATGCAGCCATCCAATTCTCAAGTTTTTGCCATCTCTCATTAGATTCTTCATTTTGTCGAAATAATTTCTCAGAAGCTTTTGTCGTGGACTCCATGTGCAGTTTCAAGTCAACCTCTAGTTGCTCTTCTAAATTGGATTGGGAGCTCATCTTGCTTGAACGCCTGTAAACAAAGTTAGCAAAAACAAGAATAATATCTCACAACACTCCCTTATGTGTTTCACTCTATTTAATGACTCTCCTCTCGTATCTCACTCACTTGGCTTTTCTCGATAATAAACTTATCTCTCGTTGCCTTTTACCACTCGATAGTCCTTCTCCCTAAGTCCTATATTGAACTCAGTGATTCTTGAATCAAGACCACACTTGAGATTTAATGGAATAGAAAAGAACAGCCTTCCAATTAAGAATAGATAATAGATAGAAACACAAGAGTTAAGAAAGAATATCAAGGCTAATTAGAAGATTGATAAACCAAATTTATTCATATTTTGTGAATGCCAAAATAAACCTTTATTGATCATTTTTATTAAGAATTTGGCACTTCAAAACATTAATGTATGCTTTCAGGTCTTTAAAGGAAATATTTTTTCAAGGAAAGCAAAGACGGGTCAAAAATGCAAATTTTGGATTAAGAAGAACTCAAAATGACAAGATCAAGCTATGTTTTTCAACCATTGCAAGGAGGAAGCAAAATTAAAGAATGAAAATCAAGCTTTTGAAAGACATTTGCAAGACATGACCTGTCTCAAACCATGTCAACCTGGAAATTGAACTTTGCAAAGGACATTTGTGAGACATGACCTGTCACTCGCCCTGTCGATTTAATAAAAAGTCATTCAATGAGAAAACGACTTTTTAACTACAGTAACCTCCATTTTAAGACAAAAAACGTTTATTTCGGTTATGGAAGGAGCGTTACTTGAAAGGCCAAAAGACTCATAACCTCCAAAACCTTTCATCTCTCCTCATCAAGAGCAATTAATTCCATTCAATTGAAGATGGTTATAAAAAGGAGATGGTGGAAGAGAAAGAAATAGACAAGATTTGATAACGAGAGTTTTCAAAGGAGAAGGAAGTTCTGGAGATTCCAATAACAAATCAAGATCATCAAGGATTGAAGATCCGACACTTTTGAGCTATAATCTTTTCGGGTAGTATCATGAGTTCGAATTTCTATTTTGAATTTCATGTATTACTATTAATTACTATGAAGGAGTAGTTTTTCTACATCTGGGTTTGGTCGAATTTCATATTTATCATGTGTTGAGACTTTGTTCTTAATGAATTATTGAAGTTCTTTTGTTCAATTGCATGTTTGTTAACCGTTCTTAAGTTTGTATGTCCGGAAATACAGATTTATGCATGAATTTCATTTAAGTTAATTGAAAGATTACTTTTATGAATTGATATATGCAATTGAAGAGATTTGTTTGTAATTCTAGACATAGAATAGCAAGAATCTTCTATTCTTAAGAGTTCATGTTATTAATGCAAATTTAGGTTGCTATTGATTGAGGAGACATCCTAATCGATTAATCTAGGTTTAGATAAATTGTTAGATTCGAAAGAATTAATAATTTGCTCAAGGAACTCTATAGCTTAAGAACTAATCTAAATTATCTAATAAAGATTGTCAATGATTCACATGATAAATTGAAAATAAGACAAAACCTGGATTATTAGACCTTAATTGAATCTTGTTTAATTATTGGAGCTGTGTTAATATTGTTCAAAGTAAATTAGATAAAATAGTAATCATCAAAATTGTCGGTTACATAGTAGAGAAACGGTAATACTAATACTTGATATCCAGATCCTAGAGGACGACACCCGTATTAATTCTATTCTGCAATCGATAGGTACACTGCCTATTGCCTTTATAGTGAATTAAGAACGGGACTTTATAAATTTAAAACTACGCTTGAAGGCAACCATCAAAGATCAGAACAATTGAGACACGAACAAATCAAGATCAAATTCAAGAACGAGCAATATGAGAAACAATTTCAAGAACAATTTTTTTCAAATTTTTTTCTTCTCTTTTTTTTTTTTGTATGGTTCTTCTTCTTCTTCTTTTTCTTTTTTTTACAAATTTCTTTTTTTTTTTTGACGAATTTTTTTTACTACCAAACCCTAGATCTTAAAGATCGTAAATTTTTTTCAATAAAGAAACCCTAAAAGACTTCTCTTTTACCACAGATTCTCAAGATTTGATATTTTCAAAATAAACTCTGGACTTAATTTCCTCAAGAAGGAATAAGAAATGACAAAACAAAAACCAAGAAACAACAAATAAGAATAAAGAAGATAGAAGAAAAAATTGGTAGATAGATAACTTGATTTAGAGCCAAAGCTCTAATACCAAAAATTGATGCGAACTCTAGGTATATTAAACCTGAAACCCAGCAAGAGTACACGAAGCAATGCTTTCAGGAACGTTAAATCAGATCTGAAGTGGATCTTGACCTAAAGTTGTATTTCAAACTTGAACAAAGGTGTAGAATTGAAATGAACACCACAAGATTAAATCTTGATAAGTTCACAAGTTTGCAATGGAACCCAAAGAGAAAAACTCTCTCAAAATAATATTCATTTAAAAGTTAATTATCCATACAAAAACCAAAACCAAATATATATAACAAATAAAGGAAACTGAAAAGTCTCCAAAAATGAAACTGAAAAGTCATAAATACTGAAACTGAAAAGTCTTAAATAATGAAACCGAAAAGTCTTAAATAATGAAACTGAAAAGTCTCAAATAATTCTCGCACATAACATACACTGGTGGTGTTGTGATGGAACGTCAGCGGCGTAAGGCTAGCGTTGGTCTCCTACAAGCACAATTCCAATTCTGATTTCGTTGGAAAATCTCCAAAGGCTTGTATAACATTTACAATGTCCAGATCATCATCCAATGACAAATCCATGATGAAATCTCCATGCAAAGCTTGTTTCCTACATGTTTCTTCAACGAATGCTCCTAATGCCTCTTTCATCTTCTTGGCTTTAGCTCGCGTAACCGGTCCAACTAGAATGTATAGCAGATCCTTGGATGCTGCTTCATTAACTTTTCCATAATTTTCTCAGTTAATTTAATTTTTTTTGCCTATTTTTATTTAATTGTCATTTTTGTTATTTTAGATAGGCATGGAAATCTCACAGATGATTCGTGAAATTGAGGAACTTTCTCTAAAGAACCATAAGAAGGTAAGAGGGAATCCTTAGCCACATTATCTTGGTTGTTGTGAGGACTCTTATGGGGTCCGTGACCAGAACTATCAACTATTCTATCTAAATGACACAAGGAGTCGTTAATAAAATTAGGGTTATCATAATTCAAACCCAACATTACAGCAGAGAAACTCTTATCCTGGTTTTCAACAATAGAATTTCTACATGGAGGAATTACTCCTATCATTCATTAAGAACTCCAAGCTTCATCATCAACAAACATAGATATTGATGCGGAGTCATGTCAATTCTCTTAAAAAGTTGGAGAAGCAAATGAGTCATATTGTTGAAATGCCCAGAGAGAGAATTCAGGTAAGGGTTCATGCAATTGCTTTTAGGAATGGGAGACAACTCGAGAGCCTAGAATGTGAGAAGGAGACTAACGAAAAGAAGAAAGAATAAATCAATAATAGATGTCAAATGAACATGAACAAGTAATGGAAGAAAGATGTTTAGTGATTGAAGAGAGAGAGAAAAAAAAGAAAAGGGAAACGCCCCCAATGGAACATTATAAGCCACCACTCCCTTGCATAGCGAGAGCAAGAGAAGAAGAGATGAGGGGCAGTTCAAGAAATTTTTGGAACTTTTTGAACAACTCCACATTAATTTGCCTATAGAAGATGCTCTCTTCCAGATGCCAAAATATGCAAAGTTTCTAAACAAACCCCTTTCAAACAAAAGGAAACTAGAAGAGGTATCCAAACTGACACTTAAGAAAGTGTGCTTAGATGTCCTTCTCAATTAACTCCCAAGAAAAAGGAAAGACCTAGGTAGTTTCATTATACCTAGTCTGATAAAAGATTTACCTATTGAAAAAGCTTTAGCAAATTTGGGGGCAAGCATAAATTTAACGCCATATAACGTGTATAAAAGATTGCGTTTAAGGAGAACCAAAAGCCACTAGGATGAGTTTGCAATTGGTTGATAGATCTACTAGATATACTAAGGGGATTTATTGAAGTTGTGTTGGTGCAGGTGAAGGATTTTATATTCCTTTTTTATTTTGTTATCTTTGACATGAATGAGAATGTGGAAGTTCCTTTTATTTTGGGGAGACCACTTTTGGTAACCTTAGAAGCTATCATAGATGTGAAATGTGGAAGTTGGCATTGCAAGTGGGGGATGATGAGATGGTTATAAGGCTTTCAGAAAATGCCAAACAAGGGATGGATAATGATGATAATTGTTTTGCTATAGAATCATTGGACTATAAAATTCTTAAGGTGATATGGACTATGACTTATGAGGACAATTTGGAACTATGATTAGTGAGGGGAGTATAGAGGACTTAGACTCATTTCATGAGAATGAGATAGTAGCACGTCTAGAAGTAAATAAAAAAGTTACAAAAAGATCAATTGAAGGAGGAGATAAATAGAAATGATATCAAGAGATTGAGACCTTCAATTGAAGAGCCATCTGAACTAGAGCTGAAAGAGTTACCTAATTGATTTGAATATGCATTCCTTGGAGAAAATTCTAAGTTAGATATCCTCAAGACTTGGTCATGAATAGGAGGAAAAATTGTTGAAGGTTTTAAGCAAGCACAAACGAGCTATAGCTTGGAAAATCTCAAACATCAAGGGTATTAGTCCTTTGTTTTCCACTCATAAAATTCTTATAGAAGAAAATTACAAAGCTATAGTTTAACCATATAAAAAAAAAAAGATTAAATCCCAACATGAAGGGAGTTGTGAAGAATGAAGTGTTTAAGATTTTGGACGTTGGTTTAGTCTACCCAATTTCTGATAATGCATGGGTAAGCCCCGTCCAAGTTGTCTCAAAGAAGGGAGGAACGACTGTAGTACCCAATGAAAAGAATGAGTTGATTCCTATGAGAACGGTCATTGGTTGGACAGTTCCCATCGATTATCGCAAGCTTACAACGCCATAAGAAAAGATCATTTTCCACTACCTTTCATTAACCAAATGCCGGAAAGATTGGCTGGACATGACTATGATTGTTTTCTTGATGGAATATTTGGATACTTCTAAATCCCTATAGCTCTGGAAGACAAAGAAAAGACCATGTTGACTTGCCCATATGGCACATTTGCATATAGAAGAATGTCTTTTTTTGTAAACCCCTAGATCTTACTATAATTTTATAAGTAAATCTTAGAGCTGGAATTAAAACCTAACATCAAACTAAGTCAATAATAAGTCCTAGAAACCCTATACTCAATCAGATAGTCTCGAGAACCCTAAAATATTAAATAAGTTTGAAAAATAGGGTAAGCTTGAATTATGAACCGAATATATAGTATAAGTTTTAAAATGATCAGATTCAACAAAATTTCAATCGTTTGAACCCTATGGGATCAGTTTCTAAATCAAGACACGGGCATGTGAAAGTGAAGTAAAATTTTCCAACAAAAGTCTAGACTAGTAATATAATAAGAAATTCATAAAATATTAAATACAATTTTTAGTATTCATAAAAACATCAGTTATAATTTATATATGCGTTTTTTATTCCTATTGATAATAAAATTATCACCTTATCTTAATTTTTACTATTCATTATTATTCATCTATCTCTACTTTTTCTTATAACTACTTTTACACCTATCTCTTACAACTTACACACCAATTTCTTACATTTATATCACCAAAACACCTATTTACCATACTTTACTTACATTTTACTTTTCTTAATCAAATTTTATTAATTTTTTTCTCTATCACTCTCTCTCCTCACTACATGGCTGGTGCTCCCTTCTTCATTCCTCTCTATATTTCTTTTCTTTTTCATTTATTTTTACAACTCTAAATTCCCTCTACATTTCTCTATAAATACCTCATCCTTCCTTCACTTCTTTCATATTTTTCATTCATATAACTAAACTCTTATAAAATTTTCTCTCAAGCCTTCTTCCCCACATCTCTTCCTTTCTTTCACGCTACTTATATTCCCCTACCCACTTTGTGCCTCTAAAAAAAAAAAAAAAAAAATCTTCCATCTTCATTTAGGTAAAACATTAAATCTCCATTCCTATATTATGTGTGAGATGAGTGTATGTATGTGTCTTTAATGTTCTCCATAAAAGAAAAATCCCTATGATGCATTAGTTAGGGAATGAAAATACAAGACAACATACTACTCATGTCACAATGTGTATGTTAATAGTTATTATATGTTCATATTATTCATTTTACTAACTTAACTTTCTATATGTTTATGTATGTATATAAGTATATATATTTTTAAAGTCTAAAATGCTCACTAATCTAATTCCTTTAATTAATGTTTTTATTACTTGTACATTATTTATTTAATGCTCTTATAAGACTAGTCAATTTCTAGCCTTAGACTTGTCCATTTTCAACACCAAGGGAGACTAGGATAATTCAAATCTTAGAAAGCCTTGATAAAAATCTAAGACTTTCATATTTCATTTCTTTATGCTTGTTTTATTTCATATGGTGACACGAATGTTTCAACTCCTAGGGAGACTTGATAACAAGCTAAAACTCTCATGCTTTTGTTTTAATACCTTTATGTTCTGCTTATCTATTTTTAATTTTTATGTTCTTGATATAATTCCATGCTATAAATTTTATTTTTATTATTGCTATTTTATGTTCATGCACATGTACGATCATAGATGATGTTGTTGCTATGTTAAAATAAAATTTTTCAAAAACATTATTGTTGATAATTCTTTATTAAGCAAAATATATTCCAAAAATCTTATCTCCAATACTTGAGAAATCCTTTAATTAGGAATAAAGAATTATAAAGAAGCACTGAACTATTTTTTTCAAAATGCCAACACGAATTTTTCCAAAAATATAAATGCTAGCAATTCTTTGTTATGTAAAATTTTCTAGTAATCTTATTTACAATACATTTACAAACCTTTTTATTTAATATAAAAAATTTAGAACAATTTAACTCAATTTTTTTATATGCCAAAACTTAAAACATTTTAAAGGTAGTATAACTTAGAATAATTTTTCTCCACAAACACATAAAGATTCATGTTTTGGAAAATAATTAGTGAAAAGAAGCTTATTATGAGAATGAAATATTCATGGATTCAAAATAAATATAAGACCATGATTTTTAGTTAGGTTTCACATTAAAAAAAAATCTAAGAATTGAAATTTTGTTTAAATACCTAAAGGTAAATTTTCCTTAAACTTAACTTTTCAACATACCATAAAAGATTTCTCTACAAAATTTCTATTTTGGAACAATATTACTAAGATCATGCATGTAATATGAGTTGTCATCACTACTATATGATTTCTAAAGAAGGAAATAAATCATACTTACCTTAGAAAGTCCAAATAAAGCAAAACTTTGAAAATTAAAGAGGACTAAAGTCTGGAACTGTCTAGAAACAACATGTACTATACCATTACAAGACCCTAATGACCTTAAATGTTAAAATTAACCTTTGAAATGGATCTATCATTCAAAGTAGGAGGAAAACGACTAATAATATGCGAAATTCTTAGTTAAAATGAATAAGTTATGACCGTTTTAAGTTGGAACTTTTATAACCAGAAAAAAGTGACACGAATAGAATAAGTGGAGTTAGAAATTTAAGTGGAACCTCTATGAATACTCATTCTAGGAATTTCTTTTGTTTAGGTTAAGAAGAATTCGACATCCACTATTCGAAAGACTATTTTGATTGAAGTGCAAAGATGGCCAAGTGAGTTTATTTCCCTGTTTTTATGTATTCATGTTTGTGCTTATAGTATAAAAGCACTAGAAAATAGGGAAAAGATAAAAATGGAATATGCATGTGAGGATTTTCATGGGATATGGTTGTGCTTATGGTGTTTGTTGAAAATAAATTAAGTATATCAGAACTTGAATTATTGATTAGTAAATTATATCTTCAATGCCATGTTGTATTGTTTATGTATATCTCCATGATCATCCTCAAAATTTTTAATATCTCAATTGAGAAGTAAAATAATAAATGAATCATGCAAATCACGAAGTGAGTCACATCATTTTTGCTACTACACTCTCGTGTGGGATGAGAGAATAGTAGTGTGGCAAGTAGGAGTCAGTAAATCTACAAAAATTTATGGCATGGAGCTTGGAAGTCTACAAAATTTTCCTTTGGATCATATGGGCCTATAACTCCCCAACATTGAATGGAGGGTATAAATCCATTCAACATATAATTTCCGGTTAATCATATGTGTTGCTTGCTCATATGGATGTTGCATTTCATATGCTTACTTAACAAAAATTTGATTGTTTATTTGTGCGAGTACGTCATTTCGGGAATATTGCACTAAGCTAGTTATACTTACACCCTCTTAGATGTCTATTGCAGCACGAATATTAATGGTCGAAGCCTCAAAGAATCTTTTTTGCCAGCACTAACCATGTGACCTGAAAAGCTTTTGGAAGAAGTCCATGATTTAGTTTTATTGTAGACTTCCATAGAAAGTAAATTCTATTTTTGATAAAGACTCTTTGGGTTATTGTAAGTTTTGATGAGGGGATACCCCTAAGAAATGTAGGACTCCATGTCTAAGTTATAAAGTTATAATTTATCATTCTTGAATGTTATATATTGCTATCTCCTTAAACTATTTAGTTTCAATGGTGAGTCTCCTATTGTCATGTAAGTATGCCTTGCACTTAATATCGAAACTTTGTGTGACTAAGGTAGTCATTCCTAAGCTTTAATTTTGAATGCAGTGGACTGCCACATTTAGGATACCCTTCTGGGCATGACACGTTTGGTCTTTGTAATGTTCTAACCACCTTTCAAGGATATACGATGGCAATTTTTTATGAATACATTAAAGATATTATGGAGGTGTTTATGGATGATTTTTCTATTTTTAGGATTCTTTTGATGAATGCTTACAAAATTTGGATGGAGTTCTCCAAAGATGTGAATAGCCAAATTTGGTCTTAAGCTGGGCGAATTGCCATTTCATGGTACAAGAAGGAATAGTTCTTGGTCATAAGATTTTGAAGAAGGGGATAGAGGTAGATGCAACCAAGATTGATGCCATTGCAAGGTTTACACCTCCAGCAACGATGAAGGGGATCAAGATTTTCCTTGGTCATGCCGGTTTCTATAGAAGACAAAGGAACCCACAAAAGCCCTGGTGATGGTTGTACCTTATTAGAGTTTATGCTTTGAGTTAATGTGTGATGTTAGCTATTCAACCTTGGAGTTGTTTTGGGACAAAGAAGAGAGTGGCATTTATAGCCTATTCATTATGCTAGTTGAACATTAACTTCAACCCAAGCAAATTGCACCACAATAGAGAAAGAACTTTTGGCTATCATCTTTGCCTTTGACAAATTGAGGACATATATTATCCTTTCTAAATTTATTGTTTATACTGATTATTCTGCTCTGAAATATTTGTTAGCAAAAACCAATGCTAAACTTCATTTGATTTATTGGATTTTATTGCTCCAAGAGTTTGATTTTGAAATGAAGGACAAGAAGGGATGGGAAAACCTTGTTACAAATCATTTGCCTATGTTAGACAACCTCTTATTAGACTAACTAAAGGAAGAAGACGTTGATGATGAATTCCCTAAGGAGAAGCTTTATATTGTTTGCACTAAACATGATAACCCTGAATCATGGTTTGCTGACATCGCTAATTATTTGGTCGATAAAGAACTTCTTATGGAACTAGATTATAATAAGAGAAAAAAGATTCTTTGTTGATTTTAAACATTATTTTTGGGAAGATCCATTTTTATTCTATCTTTATTCCAACTAAATGATTAGAAGATGTATATCTCATGCAGAGGGTCAAAAATTTTTTTAACATTGTCATGTTGGCCTAGCTAGGGGCCATTATAGTGCAAACAAAACATGTCATAAGGTGTTAGAAGGAGGTTTCTATTGGCCATCAATTTTTAAGGATGCTAAGGCATTTGTAGCCAATTGTGATAGATGACAAAGAGTAGGGAATATCTCAAGGAGAGATGAAATGCCTCAAAAGTTCATTTTAGAATGCAAAATTTGTTATGTTTGGGGCATTAATTTCGGGGACTATTCCCCAGTTTTTTGGTAACAAATATATCTTAGTAGTAGTAGATTACGTGTCAAAATGGGTCGAAGCCTAAGCTTTACCTACTAATAATGCTAGAGTAGTCACAAAATTTTTTAAAAAGTTGTTTTCAATATTCACATGTCCTAGAGCTTTTATTAATGATAGGGACATTCATTTTTGCAATACAAAAATTGAAAAAGTTTTAAAAAGGCTACGGAATGCATCATAGGGTTACAATACCCTATCACCTTCAAAAAAGTGGAAAATTTGAGGTCTCTAATAGAGAACTTAAGTGAATCTTGATAAAAACAGTTGCAACAAATAGGAAGGACTGGGCTAAAAAAATGGATGATGCTTAATGGGTTATAGAACTGCTTTCAAAACACTTTTGGTGACAACACCTTATGGGTTAATGTATAGGAAGGCATGCCATTTATTAGTAGAACTAGAACATAAAGCAGACTAGGCAATTAAATTGTTAAATCTTAATCTAAATATTACTGGAAAACATAGGCTTTCTCAAATTAATGAGCTGCATGAACTATGCCTGGATGCATATGAAAACAATAAAGTGTATAAGGAGAAAGTTAAAAAATGGCATGATGCAAAAATCAAGCATCTGGATGAGTTTAACGAATGAGACACGGTTCTTTCGTTCAACTCTAGATTGGAACTTTTTCTTAGGAAGCTTAAGTTAAGGTGGTCTGGTCCTTTCATGGTGAACAAAGTTTACCACCATAGTGCAATTGAAGTCAAACATATTGACAAGGGGACATTTGAGGTGAATGGACAAAGGCTGAAACTATACTAAGGATGCCACAAGAGTTGGGAATTAAGGAGGAGCTAAGGTTAGTGGAAGTTCCTTAAACTTCTAAGGAGGTTTGTCGAGCTAAAGACATTAAACAAATGCTTAATGGGAGGTCACCCATGTTTAGTTTGTTGTTTTTCTCTATCTTGTTCATTTGTTAATAAATAATTTCTCAGGACAAAAGTAGATCTTAATCAAAGGTTGATGTTCATGGCAGAATAAAATTGATTTTCAAGGTTGTGAGTGGAAATGTGAGGGAGGATGTGCATAAAAGTTTGAAGAAGGAGTTCAATCCACCTAATAATTTTAGGCGTGATTTAACCTATGATTAGGCTACTATGATTTTCTAATTTTTCATAGTTTAAACCATAGCTCTGATCAAGCCCGTGGTTACTACTAATATTTTGCCCTATTTTTCTTAGTATTGAACAACTTAAATTTAAAAGTCAATTGAGCTCGTGATTGTCAATATAATCTTAACCCATGACTCCAAAAAGAGAAGTTTCGTAAACTTCTAATTCTTTAAGCCTTGCTTTGCACTTTTAATTACTGATTTCCCATGTCTGATTCATCATGTTAAACATTAAGGTAAATGGTCAACTTAAGTGTAGGGGAATGAATTAAGCAAGATTAGGGGTTGAGACTAATGATAATTTGTTAAGAATAGAGCAAATGTGCTTCTATGATAGTTTTCTTCCCATAATTATAGGAAAATAATAAAATGGTAAAATTTGACCAATTTTTCAAAAAAATTTAGATGAAATCATCAAATAACACAATTGAACTCATTAGTAACCAACATTGATGTGTGTATGATCACCAAGTCTAAAATTTATAATCCAATTAATTCAGATCCACACAAGGCAGCACACTTATCTTGTAGTATGGAAATTAATTCGGATGTCGTCCTAAGGATCTATGACCAATTACTAGTAATACCTTTCACCACTTTCTAGTCTAAATTATCAAAAGATTGTATTAACCCTAATGATTAATTATACTAATAATTAACAAACCCTAATTATATAATATGAGAGCTTTTCTTAATTTAATTCAATTCACAACAATGCCCCTAGTTTTGATCCACCCTAACCCTTAATACTTATGATAAATTTAACTGATGAAAAATCAAATTTTGAACTGCAGGGTTTCTAACTTAAACCAATTATTCTCTTCAAGTCAATTGATTCCTAATTTTACATGAGAAAATGGGAATCTCTTCCTTCACTCACATCAATGCAAAATTGCATGAAGCTCACAAACCCTAAATAAAGATTTAATCTTTATGTAAAAAATTCAAATTCTCCCTATGTCTAGGTGAAACATGCAAATTTATCATTCATGTAAGATCTATCCTATTAGTTGAAATCTCTTTCTCACTAACAAGAATTAAACAAGCAATAATCCTGGCCAGAAAATTATCACAAGACAATTAAATCACATGAATGAATTCAAGATCAAAACTTCTCATCAATTGATAACAATTCAGGACACGAGTTAGGGTTTCACAAAACCTAAGGCATACAAATCTACTCTTCCATATAATAAATAATAGAAACAATAGATCTAGAAGAGTTTAAATAAAACATAATAACAAAAACCCCTTTTGAAACAATTGTTGTGACTCCAGATGTTTGTGCCGCCAATTCTTCTTGAAAAGCTCTCCAAAAGACGACCTTTAGGGTTAGGAATGATATCTGACTCTCTCCTTTGAAACAATGAAATAAGGCCATATTTATGCAAAATTGCTCATACACGGGTTTCCTACACGACTCGTGTAGGTGGGGGCGTGCACAACATAATTCCAGCACATTTTTCCTTTGTTGTTATGTGTACACTACTCATCCTACACTACCCGTGTAGCTCGGGTCGTGTACATTGAAAATGTTGATTTTTCTTCAAGTTTATCCTCCAAATCTACACTAGTAGTGTATAATTACTAGTGTATGACCAGCAACTTCATCTAGGCTCCATAATCCTTCAATAACTTGGTTTCTTTCATGATAAATCTCTTGAAAAGCTCCATTGTTCCATAATTATCCCTGAAACAAGTAATTAACCCAATAAAAGTTCTTTCCTTTGATGAATTACTCAAATAGCATATAAAATATGCTCAATAATGCACAAGCAATGAAGGTCTTAAGACACTTATCAAACTTCCCCACACTTAACCGTTTGCTTGTCTCAAGTAAACAACAAAGGACAAAGAAAATCCATCATCAAATATACCCAAGAATTCTTCATAAATCTAAAGTTCATTTAGCATTCATCAAGTCTTTTAGACCATAGCAACTCACTTTGTACCTATTGCTCAAACCTACCGTATAAATGTAATTAGTATACTAAAATCAAAATTTTAAGATTAATCCAGGTAAGTCAAACTTTACCCTCACCATTTAACAGTAGACTCCAGAGTCACAAAGTAATTACAAAGTCAAACAATAGCAAAAGAGACCCAGTTATACTTCACCACCTATTAACGAGTATATAAACTCTTCAACCACTTCTCTAAGCACAACAATATAAAGTGAAAGTAATTGCATCCGTTTTTTCCCTTGGATTTTCTCCTTCTATTTTAAATCTCTTCGAATTTCTTTTTATAGCCTTCAGAGGAACGGGTTTTTGCGCACTTCTTTTCTTTTCCTCTGGACAGGGTGTAGCCTGCATCTTTTCAGCTCTTATTATTTGTTCAAAGCTCATATAATGAACTTTTGCATTTCCTCCCTTCTCGTTATAGTGAGTTCATTGAGTCGGCATATCCTGGGCTCATCACCTAAGTGACCAGGTTTTAAAGGGACCCCATCGAACTCTCCCTCACTCTAACATTCAAGTTCAGAATACTCATTACTCAATTGCTTGAGTCATTGGAGTAAAGGCTGTTTTTTTTTTTTTTTAATTCAAAGAGGTTATTCATAAAGGATCACCAAGTGATAAACATCATATGCTCTTTCACAAAATATTAGGAAGACTCTCAAAATTTTTGAAAGAAAATATACAAATCAACAAGCTTAAAAACATAACCGTTTAACTTTCAACTAAGGACTTCAATTTACTTCTAGACTCTTAATTCCATTACTAAATAGCAAGTAAGATTACCCCACCTAGATTTCATCCTAAAATTTTAATTAAATATACCAACTACAAAATAGGTGAGTAAGGTACTATGTAAGTCGCTTTTACTTTAATTTGAATGCTAATTCAAACAAGTTTTTTTTTTTATGAGTATATTTTCAAGATTTATCTTAACTCAATTCATATTCAACTGCCAAGCACATTTGCAAACTTGTAAGTGGGGGAATTTTGATTTAAAAACTCGAGTTCAACAATTCAAATTCATCATCAAGATAATATGATCAATCAAGTACATGCAAAATCTATCAAGACCCAACTATATTCCTTTCAGAATACCCCTTCCCCACACTCAATTGAGACAGTGTCCCCAATGTCTCACAATATAATGCAAACTAGGAAAAGAGGAAATAAAAGAATAAAGATAAGAACTTCCCCATATGAAAGTAATTTCCAGGAATAATAGCTGACCACAGCACCATCAGAAGTAAGGGTTTGTGTACCCAAAACAAAATTGAGCCAGCATGACCTAAAAAGAAAATCAAAACAAAAAGAAGAAGTTAACCTATCCTAAACATCCATCAGCAACATTAGAAATTAGCAGCAAAAGAGTCTTCCCACGAGGGGATCTCAATAAGAACAGACCATTAGATCAGAAAGTCTAAAAGAAAACAAAAAAAATTATCTTAAGTCAGATCAAATCCAGCGAGGGTACATCACTTATCCCCCTCATCATCATCATCTGCATCATCTTCATCCTCATCATCATCTTCATTCACATCCTCCTCATTGTCATCATCCTCCTCATTGTCATCTTCATTCACATCTTCCTCATTCCAGAAGTAGCACCGCTTCATCTTCAGAAGTCAACTGCTCAGCAACAACGGAGCTTTCCCTTTCCTTTGATACACCCTAGGCTGTGGAGTTTCCTCAGAAATAGTCCTCTCAGGTGAGGACTCATAAGTAAGATTCCTAGGCGGTGGGGAAAAACACCCAGCAAGTGTGGAGAAAACTCCAAACGGCTTCCTAAATTTCTTATTCTTTAACCTTTCTTTCTCATGCCTTCTTTCCGCCGCTTCGAACTCCTGTCTGGATAGCAGCACATCAGAACCACCAAGTGATCCCCGAAGAGGCCAGTGGATCGCTCGTGGTAGGTCGAGGAGGTGTAGTATATCTCTAGAAGAACTCTGCCCCATATGTATCTTCTTAAGTCCCCAATGTCTGAAGGGGCCATCCAAAACAGGTTTAACATCAACCTTAACATCATCAGGTGACGGGTCCTTCCAAATGTTCATCCCCATGGGCAGCTTAGTGATGTATCCTCCATAAAATATCCCCTTTGTCCGGGTGTCAGTAGCTTGGCAAATGAGAAAAAGGGCCAACTCAATACCAACATTGATCTTGCGTCTCTTATCAATGCTATATAAATAGCTCAGCTCAAAGTTATTCACCACTCCATTACTACTCTTTCTAGCACCAATCGTATGAGAGAAAATATGGTGGGTAATCTTGAAATCAGCACTTACCATGGCAGACGCTTTAGACCTAGATGGCTCATACCGAATAACACAATTACACAACTCCTGCCAGTAATCCTGAGGCTCCACTGTTCGGGGTAGACCCACTGGTAAAGAATGAAACTCAAATGATGTAATTTCCTCTTGAGTGTACAGACCCATATACTGGCAGAATTGAGCTAAAGTAATCTTGTACACCTTCCCAAAAGCTGAAATGACAAACATCCTCGTCGATTGACGATCATCCTCTTCCTCATGTCTAAAGTGGAAAGCACCTCCAAAGTAATACTCCTATAAGCAGGAGTCCGAATAGCAAACAGTTGTTCCCATGGTCCCAAAGACAAAAGCTCTCGGATCTGTTGCTCCTTGCCATACTCAGCAAGCATGGCCCAATTTACGTACTTATGAGCTCCAAAAGGCTTCTTGTCCAACCTAGATTTCCTAGCTTTGCTCCACAGTTGGTCAGACAATAGTGGACTAGCCTTTTTAGCTTGTGAGACCTTTCTTTTCTTTGAAGGGGTGTGAGTAGATTGAGAGGATTAGACTTCTTGTTTACTTGTTTTGTTCTTGCCATCCTACATGGAAATGAGAGAAAAAATTTGAGTACAAAAAGAGATACAAGAACTCAAAATTGTAGCACAAGAAGTCATATAAATCATGAGAAGTAATATTAAGAACATGGAGACGAAAGTGGAACAAGTGTGAAAGTTTATAGAAACTGTTTACACTAGTCATTGTACACGACTAGTGTAGGGGTAGTGTACAACCAAAAAAAATTAAGATTTAAAATCAACACGAACCGGGAAAATCACTCGTGTAAAACTCATGTTGAGAATTATGGTTGTCACTAAAACAATAAACCAACTTCAATCACTAAAAATTCAACCAATTTTCCTTCAAATCCCAATTTTCGCACAAAACAAACCCTAGATTTGCGATTAGGATGATACAGCAAGAATTCATCCAAACTAACATGCGCATTGTGTATTAGAATGATCTAATTGCACTAAAAACACAAAAGCCCTAATTTTCTTGCCAATTAAAAATCTCACATGAACCCTAGATTTATACTTGTGTGTGAAAACATGCATGTTTAGAGCAAAGGAAAACATAACTAGCACTTCAAAAATGAGCAACAACAACACGCCTACACCAACAACACAATCGCATTTCACCTAAATTCATCTCAACTCCGTACAGCTCCAAAACTTTCGCATGGCTAGACAAACCAATAGATAACACTTAATGAGGAATAGGAAGAGATTGATTACATACCTTCGTTGGTGAGAGGAAACTCGACCGTGAGTCCTAGGGTGTGGTGATGATGTGGTTGGGTAAGGGAGTGAGAGGAGTGTAGTGTAGTGTAGGAGCGGGAAAGAGAAAATGGAAAAGATAAAGACTAGCGTGTGCGTGAATTACAAGGACTAAAACGTACACGACCCGAGCTACACGGGTCATGTAGGATAACTCGTGACACCACAGTGGCGGTGTCTCTGTACACGCTCTCCTACATGAGTCGTGTATAACGACTCATGACTCCACAGTTCACCAATTTTCATACACTGCCTAATACATGAGTCGTGTAGAACGACTCATGACTTTACACTCGTGTGATCTTGAACACGGTAGTGTACACGAGTCATGTAGATTGACTCATGACTTCACAGTAGCTACTCAAACATACACTATCCTAATACATGGGTAGTGTAGAACGACTCATGAAAGCACAGTAGCTAAAATTCATACACTACTCTAGTACACTGTTGTACTTTGGTAGTGTACCACGGGATTTTTTTCAAGATCTTAAGTGTCAAAGGTTTAAAATAACGCATATGATAGAATACTTACCTAAACACTTAGCAATTGAAAATCCTCCTTTTACCTTCCTTGGATGTGATTTTCCCCACACTTAGCATGAAAACTCAAGTGTCTGCAAAAACAGGATGTTAGGATAGAAAAAGCTAGACAAGAAAAACTAAGAAAAGAAAAACTTACTTATCAAAGTCAGACATGGGTTGCCTCCCATGAAGCGCTGTTGTTTAACGTCGTTGGCTCGACATTCTCAAGCTCTCAAAGCTAATTATCTGGTGATTGAGTTTAAACTCTTCCCGGTCCTCGTTTTTTGCTCCTCTCCCAAGTACAATTTTATTCTTTGGCCATTCAGCTTAAACGTGCCTTGCTCAGGATGCTCCAATTCCACAGCACCATGTGGAAAAACTTGCTTAACTAGCAAAGGCCCGGACCATTTGATTTAACTTGCTCGGAAAACTTCAACCGGAGTTAAATAAAAGCACTTGATCCCCTACCTTGAACTTCTTAGGATGACAAATGTGTGCATCATGATATCGATTTCGCTTTCCCTTGTAAAGTTTCATATTTTCATATGCAGTCATCTCCATTCATCTAATTCATTCAGCTGAAATTTTTTTTGAGTCCCGAAGAACTTAAATCAAAGTTCACTTGCTTGATTGCCCAATACTTATGTTCAATTTCCACCGGAAGGTGGCACGCTTTCCCATACACCAATCTATAGGGAGTAGTCCCCAAAGGTGTTTTGTAAGCAGTCCTGTATGCCCACAAGGCATCATCTAGTTTCTCCGCCCAATCTCTTCTGTGATGACTAACCGTCTTTTCAAGGATCCTCTTCAACTCTCGATTTGACACTTCAACTTGACCGCTTGTCTGAGGATGGTAAGGTGTGGCGATTCGATGAGTAACCCCATATCTCCTCAAAACTTTTTCTAATTGAGAGTTACAGAAATGTGTTCCTCTATCACTAATAATAGCTCTAGGGTCCAAACCTTGAAAACAGCTTTTTCAAGAATTTACATACTACCCGGGCATCATTGGTGGGTAAAGCTTGAGCTTCCACCCATTTAGAAACATAGTCTACTGCCACTAGTATGTATTTATTCCCGAAAGATGTGGGAAGCGGTCCAACAAAATCAATGCCCCAAAGATCAAATACTTCACATGCCAAGATATAATTCTGAGGCATTTCATCCCGTCTAGATGTATTTCCTATTCTCTGGCATCTATCACAAGAAAGAACAAAACGGTGAGCATCTTTAAAAATTGAAGGCCAATAAAAACCTACCTCCATAACTTTATGCGCTGTCCGGTTGGCACTATAATGACCCCCAGTAGGGCCTGAATGGCAGTCAAATAGAATCTTCCAACCTTCCTCATGAGTCACACATCGTCTTATGACTTGATCTGCACAAACCCTGAAAAGAAAAGGATCCTCCCAGTAATAATGTTTTAAATCAGAGAAAAACTTCTTTTTAGCATGGCGATCCAAATCATCAGGGAGAATTCCTGCAGCAAGATAGTTAGCAATATCAACAAACCATGGTAATTTAGTACTCAAACGCTCACAAACTGCAAGTCTTTCTTCAGGAAAATTGTCATCAATGTCCTCATCAGGGTCACTTAATTGCGGATTTTCCAACCTTGACAAATGATCTGCAGCTAAGTTTTCTGCTCCTTTTTATCACGGATCTCTAAGTCAAATTCTTGTAAAAGCAAATCCATCGGATCAACCTAGGTTTAGCATCAGTTTTGGACAACAGAAACTTCAAAGCAGAATGATCTGTATACACAACAACTTTAGATAAAACAAGATAAGATCGAAATTTGTCGAAAGCAAATACTACCGCCAATAATTCTTCTCTGTTGTGGTATAGTTCTCCTGAGCACTGTTGAGCGTCTTACTGGCGTAGTATATTGGTCGGAAATGCTTCTCACGTCTTTGTCCAAGGACAGCACCCACAGCAAAGTCACTCGCATCACACATTAGTTCAAATGGAAGGTTCCAATCAGGAACTATCATATCGGAGCGGTTGTCAACTTCGCCTTCAAAAGATTGAAAGCATCAAGGCATTCTTGGTCAAAATCAAAGGCAGCATCCTTCTCCAATAGCCTTGTCATGGGGAGCTATTTTGGAGAAGTCCTTAATGAATCGTCGATAAAAACCGGCATGTCCAAGAAAACTTCTAATGGCCTTCACTGAAGTTGGAGGTGGAAGTTGTTCAATGACTTCAATCTTTGCTCGATCACTTCAATCCCTTTCTCCGAAACCTTGTGCCCAAGCACAATACCTTCCTTGCACATAAAATGGCATTTTTCCCAATTAAGTACCAGGTTGGTTTCTTCACAACGGATCAAAACCTTCTCCAAGTTAGCCAAGCATTCACCAAATGAATTCCAAAGACCGAGAAATCATCCATAAATACTTCCATAATTTTTCCACCAAATCATCAAAGATTGCTAACATGCACCGCTGAAATGTAGCCGGTGCATTACAAAGCCCAAAGGGCATCCTCCTATAGGCATAAGTGCCATAGGGACAGGTGAATGTTGTTTTCTCTTGATCCTCTGGAGCTATAGGTATTTGGAAGTACCCGGACATCCCATCAAGATAACAATAGTACATATGTCCGGCAAGCCTCTCTAACATCTGATCTACAAATGGCAGCGGGAAATGGTCCTTTCTGGTGGCTTCATTTAGTCTTCTATAGTCTATGCAAACTCGCCATCCAGTTACAGTTCTCATTGGAATGAGTTCATTTTTCTCATTTGGGACCACAGTCATCCCTCCTTTCTTGGGTACCACTTGTGTTGGACTAACCCAAGAACTATCAGATATAGGATATATCATCCCAGCATCAAGTAGCTTTATGACTTCCTTCTTAACCACATCCTTCATATTCGGGTTTAGCCTTCTTTGGGGTTGAACAACAGGCTTGTAACCTTCTTCTAACAAAATTTTATGAGTACAGAAGGATGGATTAACACCTTTATATCAGAGATCTTCCAAGCAATTGCTCGCTTGTGTGCTTTTGAGGATCGAAATCAGTTGCTCTTTCTGTTCATCTGATAAGTCTGAAGCAATGATCACTGGCAGCTTAGAATCCTTCTCCAAGAAGGCATACTCAAGAAAATTTGGTAGCTGCTTCAATTCAAGCACGGTGGCTCTTCAATAAGGTTTCAGTCGTGCTTCATTGTTCTTCTTCAATTCTTCAAATTCTGAGGTATGAATTGCTCTGTAGCATCCAATCTGCTATAAGCTCTTACCTCGGGTCGTCGCTTCTTTCTTTTCATGTGAGTCAAACTCAATTCCATTTCATCTCTGCTTATAATTTCTTCAATGTGATCAGACACTGAGGAATCCACAACATCAATTGAGTAACAGGAGTCAGCAGATCCCATCGGATGTTTTAATGCTGCAGAAACTGTTACCACCAATTCTTCATCTCCAACTCTAAGTGTAAGCTTCCCTTCCTCAACATCTATCACTGCTCTTGCTGTGGCTAAGAAAGGTCTACCCAAAATCAAGGGTATATCCCTATCTTCATCCATGTCAAGTATCACAAAATCTACAGGATAAATGAAGTTGCCAACTTTCACTAGAACGTCTTCAATAATTCCTCTTGGAATTTTTACAGAACGATCAGCTAACTGAAGACTCATGCGAGTGGGGCGGGGTTCAGTTAAGCCCTCAAGGCCTAGTTTCTTGAAAAAGGAGTAAGGCATGAGATTAATACTTGCCCCAAGATCAGCCAATGCTTTATCAACAGATAATTCCCCCACAACACATGGAATAGTGAAACTTCCAGGATCTTTCAACTTTGGAGGTAACTTATTCTGAATAATCGAGGAGCAATTTGCTCCTACTTCAATTGTAGAGACATCCTCCAACTTCCTCTTGTTAGACAAAAGTTCTTAAGGAACTTAGCATATTGGGCATTTGAGAAAGAGCTTCCACAAATGGAAGATTAATGTGAAGTGCTTGAACAGATCCAAGAATTTATCAAACTGTTCTTTATCCTTTTTCTGATGAAGACGAGCAGGATATGGTATTTTAGGTACATACTCTTTAACTGCTTGAGGTTGTTTCTTTTCTGGCTCAGCTGTGCCCTTCTCAGAATTCTCATTTCGTTAACTTCCTTCTCCACATATTGCTCAGGCTTCCTCTTCTGCTCGGAATTCTTTACCACTTCTCAAATTAATGGCTTGCACCTGTTCCTTAGGATTAGGCTCGTATTCCCAGGAAGAGATCCTGGCTGTCTTTCTGAAAGCAGTTTCCATTTGGCCAATTTGTTGTCCAAGTGTGAATAGAAGCTTCTTGATTCGATGACGTGCATCAGAACTCTGGATAAACTGTGTTAGAAGTTCTTCCACATTTGGCTTCTTCTCAGGTGGTGGAAGAGCAGGAAGTTGTTGATGCGTTGGTAATTGTTGCGGCTGCAGCTTATGAAACCCAGGTGGAAAATTGGGTCTTTGTGCATTCTGGTTGCTCCAAGAAAAATTTGGATGATCTCTCCAACCTCGATTATATGTATTGCTATAGGGATTATAGTTTCCCCTTCTCTGTCGAATTTGTTCACAAAATTCGCTCCCTCCATGCTTGGGCTAACACCAGGAACATAGAATCTCCCATTGGAAAATCTGAAAAGCCCTAGGAAAATTACATTGAGGTGAAGCATCCATATTTGGCATATGACTTGGCCCTGCATTTGACATAGGTTGCATTCTACTCATTTGAGCTGTAAGTGATGCAACTTGTGCTTGAAGTTGAGCAACTGCATCACTCATGATTGGCAGTTACTTGCCTCGGTTTATTTCTGTCACTATGCCAACGAATGTGTTTCTTGCCATATCTTCTATCAGATCATATGCCTCAGGAGCGCTTTTCTTCATCAGACTTCCACCAGCCACTGCATCAATCATAATCTTCAATTGATCACCAAGGGAAGAATAGAAAATTCTAACCAGATCATGAAGAGAAATTCCATGGTGAGGACAACGCCTAAGGAGTTCCTTGAACCTCTCCCAAACCTCATAGAGTGATTCACCCTCATACTGACGAAAGGAGAGTATATCATTTCTCAATTGTATTGTCTTGCTTGGTGGGAAAAATTGCTCCAAAAATTTCCGTGCCACTTGATCCCAATTGGTTAGGGAATGAGGGGGTAGTGAATTTAACCAGTTGCTTGCCTTATCCCTAAGAGAAAAAGGGAATAGTCTAAGGCGTATTGCATCATCGGATACCCCATTACTCTTAACGGTGGCACATATCTGTAGAAATCTTGACAAATGATCGTGTGGATTTTCAGAAGCTCCTCCTCCAAATTGATTTACCTGCACCATCTGAATTAGAGCAGGCTTCAGCTCAAAATTATTCGCTTGTATTGCAGGCCATGCAATAGGTGGACTCCTTCAACCGTGGGCATAAACAAGTCCCACATGGGTCTATGCACTTCATTTCCAGCAACTTGAAGTGGATTATTTTCATTCCCACCAACTTGATTTGGATCACGTTCATTTCCTTGTCCTTCCATGGTTTCCAAAGTCTCTAGATTGGCTCTTCTTTCTCTTTGCCTCCTGTGAAATGTCCGGTCTATTTCAGGATCAAATTCAAAATTCTCCGATGAAGAACTACTTGTCATAAACTGCAAGAGATGAAAATGGATTAGAATTTTTTTTTTAAAAGTAGAAAGAAGAGAAATATAAAAAAAAATGACTAAATTAGCAGCTAATAAGGCTTTCCTAATATTGCTAGATCCCCCAACGGCGCCAAAACTTTTGATGTGTGTATGATCACCAAGTCTAAAATTTATAATCCAATTAATTCAAATCCACACAAGGCAGCGCACCTATCTTGTAGTATAAATTAACTCGGATGTCGTCCTAAAGATCTATGGGCAATTACTAGTAATACCCTTTCACTACTATCTAGTCTAAATTATCAAAAGATTGTATTAACCCTAATGATTAATTATGCTAATAATTGACAAACCCTAATTATAGAATATGAGAGCTTTCCTTAATTTAATTCAATTCACAACAATGCCCCTAGTTTTGATCCACCCTAACCCTTAATACTTATGATAAAATTAACTGATGAAAAATCAAATCTTGAACTGCAGGGTTTCTAAATTAAACCAATTACTCTCTTCAAGTCAATTGATTCCTAATTTTACATGAGAAAATGGGAATCTCTTCCTTCACTCACGCCAATGTAAAATTGCATAAAACTCACAAACCCTAAATAAAGATTTAATCTTTATAGCAGAAATTCGAAGCCTCCCTATGTCTAGGTGAAACATGCAAATTTATCATTCATGTAAGATCTATCCTATTAGTTGAAATCTCTTTCTAACTAATAAGAATCAAACAAGCAATAATCCTGGCCAGAAAATTATCACAAGACAATTAAATCACATGAATGAATTCAAGATCAAAACTTTTCATCAATTGATAACAATTCAGAACATGAGTTAGGGTTTCACAAAACCTAGGGCATACAAATCTACTCTTCCATATGATAAACAATAGAAACAATAGATCTAGAAGAGTTTAAATAAAACATAACAAAAACCCCTTTTGAAACAATTGTTGTGACTCGGATGTTTGTGCCGCAATTCTTCTTGAAAAGCTCTCCAAAAGACGACCTTTAGGGTTAGGAATGATATCTGACTCTCTCCTTTCAAACAATGAAAGAAGGCTATTTATACAAAATTGCTCATACACGGGTACCCTACACGACCCTGTAGGTCGGGCGTGTACAACATAATTCCAGCACATTTTCCTTTGTTGTCATGTGTACACTACTCATCCTACACTACCCGTGTAGCTCGGGTCGTGTACATTGAAAATGCTTTTTCTTCAAGTTTATCCTCCAAATCTACACTAGTAGTGTATAATTACTAGTGTATGACCAGCAACTTCATCTAGGCTCCATAATCCTTCAATAACTTGGTTTCTTTCATGATAAATCTCTTGAAAAGCTCCATTGTTCCATAATTATCCCTGAAACAAGTAATTAACCCAATAAAAGTTCTTTCCTTTGATGAATTACTCAAATAGCATATAAAATATGCTCAATAATGCACAAACAATGAAGGTCTTAAGACACTTATCAAACATCATCTTACTTAGAGTTGGCTTTACTTTGTTAAAATCACTCTATGATATCCGTTTAAAGTAGTTTTACTTGTTATTTAACTTGAGAATTTAGAGCTGGAATTGACTTAAGGTCATCAATAAGGCTACTTTCCAATTATTTGTTTTTACAACTTTATAGTCTTTAGTGAATGTTTAAATGATACTTTTAACTTGATGAATTTTCATTGCGTTATATCGAACAGTAACGACTAAAATGAAATTACCATGCACTTAGGATTGATATAGGCGGGGGTTGGTCTCTCATAAAAGTAATTTATTGACCCCTTTATCAATTTTAAATTAGCCATGAATGAGAGAAAACTTGTTTAGTTAGTACGAGCAGGACTTGGTCCCTTAGAAGAGTAAGGTCTCACTTCTCTACTAATTGAATCATGAAAGCAAGAAAGCAATTGTTAGCATAAGCGGGACTTAGTGTCACGCCCCGAGGGGTACCTTAAACGTGGCAGTCCGTTGTACACAATACTAAAGCCTAGGAATGACTACCCCAATCACGCAAAGGCTTCCATATCATGTACAAGGCGTTCATCACAACCAAGAGAACGCATCGGAGTAGCGCAATTTGTATTGATAATAAATAAGTAACAAGGCAAAGAGAATACTTATCATAACACATAAACATATCAAATTACAATTCTTAAGAGTATATCTCTCTATTGACTTCAAATAAATATACATCTTAGAATCAACATAACACTAATCATATAAGTCATTACATATAAAGAACCTTACAAATTTCCTTCATAGAAGCTTAACATCCCTCCATGACTTCCTTAATGTCATGATCCTCAATTTAAGCCATGAGTATACCTGTTTCAGTAAAATCTATAGGGGTATAAGCTACAACTAGCTTAGTGAGATATTTCTTTTCATTCGCACCATATTTTCAAACAAGTTCATTTAGATTTTCACACATATGCTATGTATACAATGCAACAATCACGTGATTACGTAAATATATATAGTTATCCGAACACCATATATAGAACGGATTTACCCCTCCGTATCGAAGGTTAGGGAATCAGTGTTGAAGATCCTCGATCCTCTACTGCTAATCCCCAGGTCCCTACCCAAAGCATTCGGTTGGCTCGGCTTCAAACCTAGAGTTGCATTCCTCGGGCGATTTGGATTCTCTAGGAAGGAACATGGCCCGTGTCACAGTACGATCACAACCAATCCAACTCTACGCGTAAGAATAGCAACGTTCCGAAAGAGATGTGACTCAATGGATGCTATGTGTGAGCGTTTTATTTTTCTTAAGCCAAACCTTATTAAGGTTTATTAGGGGACGATCAATCAATTTAGCGAATAATAAGCAGTCATATAAGTAAGTAAGCAAAATTACTTAAATAGGCAGTTTGAAGTTGCGATATTCTTAATTCTTATTTCACACATAAACATAGAATCACATATATACACATAACCCCGAATTCCCCAAATATATATATCCATTTTTATCTTTTCTTAGTATACTAATTCTACTACTTTACAAGCACAAGCAAGGTAATGAAATTTAAGAGGAATAACTCACTCGTCCATTTCACGATCTTCTTAGTCGTAGTAATCCTCGGGTAGGGTATTCTTGTATCCTTCGTCACCTAGACAAAAGAAATACCCGGAATAAGTATTTTGTAGAAATTCTACTTAAACTTTCTAATTCTATTTCACTATGTTCATCAAAATCATATAGAATGAAATTCCAACTTAAAATGGCCATAACTTGCTCATTTTAACTCGGAATTTCGCATATAATATACCGTTTTCTACCTATTCGAAAAGATCTATCCATTTCTAAGGTTATCTTTGTCATATAAGGTCATTTGGATTCTAAAAACGTTGGGTACAGATTTAAAACAAATATTTCTAAACTTTTGCAAATCCATTTTCTAACTCAACTTCATTAAAAAATCATTTAGTAAAAATATGGATATAGATATATGTATATATAATTGATAAATCCTTTGAGTATATAAATAAGCTCACTTTATATGCATAAATTTCTAATGGTAGTGCCTCAACAATTTATTTCATAAAACAATTTATTTTTGAGTTGTTAAGACTTTTAACTTTGACAATTTCTTTTCAAGTCTTTTGAAGAAACTTTATATTTTCATAGGTTATTATAAATGTGTATATTCTTATTTTTATTTTCTTCATTCTTTTTTCCCAAAGCAAGTAAATTTTCCTTTAACCTTAGTTTTGCATAAATTTTACTTCTAGTAATAAAAGTTCAAAGTTATCAAAGTGTATTAAGTTGTTGAAAACCTTTTTATAACTTTGTATTTAAGATGGTTTTAGAAAATGAGTCTTGTCTTGTTATATTTATTAAAATATAAGTTTTTGTTTTCTAAAACTTGTTCTTTTATTTTCTTTGGAAAGAAATCCACTATTTTTAATCTTATCTTATTTATATTCTTTGAAAATGAGTTCCTTCTTTAGAAATTTGAAAATCATTATTTTTCCTAAGTGGGTTTATAACTTTGTGGGTTGAATTCATCTTAACTTTGAAAACTAGTTTGTTTCTTAGTTTTGTCATGAAGTAAAAAAGAGTTTAAATCTTAAGCTTTTTGTAAAAACTTTTAATATTAACAAATTATTTTACTAAAACTTAGATCATCATAATATGCAAAGAAAATATTTATTTCTTATGTTTCCTTGGTAAACTATCTTTGTTATCTAATAAAACGTTGAGAAAACTTTATTTCTATGTTGTTGATAATAACTCCATTATTTTGTGATAAGTCACATAATAGAAAATTTAGTTTTAAGTTCCTTTAATAAAATAAAATTCTATTGTTAATTTAGTTGAGATAATATCATTATGTAGATGCAAGTATCATGAGCATGTAATATAATAAGAACATAAGAAAATACTAGAAACAAATAATAATAAGCAAAACCAAAATATCAAGTATTGGGAACCTTAGCTTCATCAAGGTATCCCGGTCAAGTATTGGGAGCCTTAACTTCATCAAGGCATCCCGGGACTAAGAATAGACTAGTCCCAAAAGAATAAAGAAAATAAATAAAAGGTTGTTTTGACTTGATATAGACAAGTCTAAGACTAGAAAGACTAATCTTAAAGAAATAGCATGAAATAAATAAATTACAAAGCATGAAATTAAATAAATAACAAGTGAGCTTATATGATCCAAAGATTATATATATATACATTAATATATTTAGTTATATATGAATAAGGAATTAGCATTATACAACAATAAAATCAACATAACAATAAAAATAGAAAGTTCATGTACACAAAAAAAATGAACATGATGTTGCTTTTACTACTCATATGAGTTTCAAAACAACACTATAGTCATGTTAAGTTACATGACATGAGAAAATAAATGGTTGGAAGAAATCTTTACCTAAAGTGTTTATGTGGTTTGAAGATAGTGATGAATGTATGGTTATGTGGTTTATTGAGAAATGGTAGTTGTAAAGAGAAATTTTGTGAGTATTTGGTGAAAAAGAATTTTGGTAGATGAAAAGTTTATGGAGAGTGTTTGTATAGAGAATTTGAGAGAGTTTTAGTAGTGAAATGAATTGTGTGAAAGAATAGAGGAGGAATGGGGTATTTATAGAATTTTGGAGTGAAAATTAGATGTAATTAAATTAATTGAAAAAGAAAATAATTGAAGAGAAGAGAGGGAAGGGGGTGGACGGAAATGGCTTCAAGAGAGAGAGAAATTGGATTAAAATTAATTTTAGAAGAAAAGTGTAAAAGAAGTTTAGTAATATGTGGTATAGAATTTTTGAGAGAAAAGAAGTAAGTAGGTATGTGGGTGTAAGAATAGGTAGTAAGAAAAAGTAGAGATAGAAGAATAGTAATGAATAGTAGAAAAGTACTATGAATAGTAGACATACAATTAAAGTACCGGTAGTAATAAAAATACGTGTATAAATGCGATATCTATACTTTTTAGCTACCAAAAAAATTCTAAAACTGATATTTTTGAAAACCTTATATTTTTACGAGTCTATTGGTATTAACGGAATAATTTTGCCATCCGGTGTACCGGGGCATGATTTTTGAAAACTGATCCCGTTTGGATCCGAAGGACACTCGAATTTTGTGAATCTGATATTTTTAAGCTTCCCTATATTATTACGAACTGTTATCAATAATTATTTTCATTTCATTGTTTAGGGTTTAAGAGCACGGGATTGCCGGATCTTAAACACTAGGGTTTGTTATAAGCTTTGTTGACTTTTAGGGTTCTGGTTTGACTTCCGGTTCTGTTGAGTTATTCATAAGATCATATAATTTTGGAGTTTTGACCGTTTTATATTTTTAGCTCAATATCTAAGGTTTATCTTATTTTATTTTTTATCATTTAATAGTTTTCAATTCTTGGCATCGTTTAACCGAATCTAGGGTTATGAGTTGACTCAGTTTGACTTTTGGTGAAAATTGAAATTTCTTATTCTGAAATTCATTGAGGGTTTTAAGATCTTAGCATTTCGTTGTCGAGCGTTATTTGGATATATTGTCTTGATTTGCGTGTTAAGAAACGGTTAGGTGATCTGATTGATGTATGGATGTTGATTCAACCGATAGTTGGTTTTTCTATTTTTTTTTTAGGGTTCCCTATTTCTCAGATTAAGAAATCTTGTTTTTTATTTTATTTAGAACTAGGTTTTAACTTGGTTCGCTTTTTAGGGTTTCGTTTCCGGTGTTTGACTCTTAGGATTATTTTCTAAGAATTATGAAATTTTCAGGGGTTTACACTTAGTCATCCTAAGAGTAAGATCTAACTCGATTATTGATAACTAATCAAATTAATGAAAATTGAAAAGTGAAAAAAAAAAAGGATAGTTGATATGAGCAAGGGTGATGGAGGGTGTGATTGGCTTCGTTTAGTTATTTTAAAGCCCAAACCGATCTCTTTGAAGAAAAACATATATGAAACTTCACCTAGAAAAGTTAGGTCTGAATGGGTACACTATTGATGGCATAAATACCTTACACCTTACACATATTACTTCACTTATTCATTGTGTCCATTAGAATTAGAAGGATCGGTAGAGAGAGTAAGTGTTGGGTATTCTAATGTTTGTTGTTGTGAATCTTCTCGAAGAACTTAAGAGAGAAGATTAGATTTCATCATTTTTTTTCGTTGTAAAGACTTCTACCATTATAAATCAAAAAGGGGTTTTCCTTTTTTTCCTACTCTTATGCCATATTCCATTTTGTTTATGCAATTTAATTATTTATGTTCTCATTTTACCACGTGTAAGTAGTGAATCAGGGCTTATAATATCATATTAGCATAAAAATGTCTTAAACCTATTGATTTCTTAGTAATCGTTCGTTTTTAGTGAATTGAATTAATGAATATAAGAATAGTATAGTGCACGACACTAACTTAGGATATATTTTAGTAGAATATGTTGAGAGACAATTCTATTAAATAAATCTAATTCACTAGAATAACTTACTCTTGATAACAGAGAATTTATTAGGAAAGTTGCTACATTTTTAAGGAACCAGATATAATATTATGAATTTAATGCGGTCTTAATAAGCTATTAATTCAAAAGGGATTCTAATAGACACAGTTGAGAACATGAGTAAGTAATTCTGAGAAGAATACCTACAAACAAATGGTTCCATGCAGATAACGATTATGGCGATAAAATTTATGAAAAACTCATGCAATGTGATAAAGCAAGCCTATTTGTTAATTGCAATATTGTGAATTGTTTTGTAATCATTGTGTTAGTTGTAAAGCAATTATGGATTGGTTTATTTAGCAATTTTAGAGTTTTTATACTTCATTACCCACTAATTTGATTTGCTAGATAATAGGAATATCATTTAGTACTAGTGTTTGAACATTCCCTACAGAGATAACCCTATACTCTACTCCATACTACTAACGATAGGTATACTTTCCTATAAAGACCGAGTTAGAGTAGAAGATTAGGTTTATAAATTTTAAGACTTATAGCAAAAACTTGATGAGTTTTAATTAAGTGATCGAGTTTTATATTTATAATCCAATAGTTCCTTTTCTTAAATATGGTCAAAGCTAGGCAATGTGAACCAATTGTTATGTAGTTTAAGATTAAGTATAAGGTCGTCTTCCATAGGGAATGAACTAAGCATTGTTACTAACCTTTTTTTCATTATCTAGCCTAAAATAAATAAGATTTTAATGATAGTGTTGAGTTATTAATTACATTATAGTTTATCTAAGGATGCAAATACATATATTAACACGTAACAAAGAGACGCAATGCAAATATAACACATAAGCCTGCAAACCATAATTAACATGCAATTTCACACTATCAATGTATTATTATTAGTCTTAACTATGGAATCCAACATGCTCCTTTAAAGTCTTTCTCCAGATCAATAACGCTTAATCCTAATTTATCCATTAAAATCTCTTCCTAAGCTAATAACAAATCAAGGACCGCATTAAGTTTAGGAATTCCATAGAAAATTGCAAAAAGATTTGTTAAGATGAATATTACTCAATAATTCATTGGTTTAATTTGGATTAATTCGTTATTAAATTTATAGAAACTATATGGAATCGGTACTTAATTGTGATTTATATGAATATCATGTCTTTGAAGCCAAAAGAAGTGAAAAATACAAGATTGGAGCAAAATTGAATCAAAGGAGAAAAATTACATTGAAGGCCGGCCAAACAAGAATCAAAGCCGCCGGCCTAGAACAAGACCACACCGGCATTGAATGCAAAATAACATATAGGCCGACATCAACACAACAAAAGCTGCCCGCGTTCACAATCTTCACCAGTGAACAAGCAAGGAAAAGAAGGCCGGCTGTGCATATGCTTAGGCCATCGGCCTTTATCATTCTGGACATCACGCATACAATAAAGGCCGCTAGCTTATCTATCATGCCCCAACGGGTACCCTAAACGTGACAGTCCACCACACTCAATATTAAAGCTTAAGTATGACAACTTTAGTTATTCCCAAAAGCCTTTATATTAAGTGTAAGGTGTACTTTCACAACTTTAGAGGACCTATATGGAATTATGAAGTTTGAGAAGTTATAAATAGCACATTTAAGAAAAGGATTCATAATAATTATTTATTCGTATCAATGATTTTACAAACTTAGGGACATATCCCCTTGATCACTAATCTATTACATGAGTATTTATACATCATTTCTAATACTACACTTTATCTAAATTTCTATTACCCAAAAAGGAATTACCTGCCCACAGGGTCCACGTGGCCTTAACCTAGGTAGGGAAACTACAAAGATATCTATTGGGGTATAAGCTAAAGGCTTAGTGAGAACTATTTCCATAAATAACTTCTTGTAACAAGATTCAAACAAGTTGATTAATCAAACATATGTAATGCAACAAACACGTGGGCAAACAAGCATATAGTTTTCCGGGAACTATATGTTGAATGGATTTGCGCCCTCCATTCGGAGTTTGGTGATACATAACCTCAATTCAAGTAGTTTAAATTTAAAAAGTTTTTATGCTCGCGAGCATTCATCGCCAAGCATTCCGAATCTACTTGATTGACCTTGCTTTCAGATCTTTCGCCAAGCATTTTCCATTAAGCCGCCAAGCAATCACTTTCGGATCATCCGCCAAGTGTTGCTTTCGACATGAGCTTACTATCCTTCTCACCCAAGGATAATAACCCAAATGCAATGTGACTCACTTCATGGTATGCATAAATTCATTTATTTATAAAATCATAGCATAATTATCTTTAAATTTAGGGTGATCAAGGAATTTCATACAAATCAATACTATACTAAAACAATCATTTAAAACAATTCCGGCTTTGATATTCTTAATAATTCTTTCATGGAATTATTTAACATACATATCGGTTTATCTTTTCCTAATTCTAATGTAACTAATTTACAAGCACAACAAGTATAGCATTTAATGGAAATAAACTCATGATGCCATGTCGTCTATTCTTCTAAGCGGATGAGTCGTTCACACACTCCACTTAATCGTAATAATCCTCGAGGTAAAGGAATCCTTCCTCGGGGTCACCTAACCAAAGAAAATACCCATAATAAGTATTTCTTGATGATTTTCTTGAATTTTGATAAAACAATGTCAAAAGAACGTTAAAGTTCGTATAAAGGAAGGTTCCAACTTAAAATGGCCATAACTTGGTCATTTCAACTCGGAATCGCGCATATAATATACCGATTTCTACCTACTCGAAAAGATCTACCCATTTCCAAAATTATTTCCATCAAATAAGGTCATATAGGCCCCGAAATAGTGGAGACAAAATTCACCACGGATTTTCCAAGTAAAAAAAAAACAACTTTGGTTCAAGCAATCAAAACTTATTTGATAAATACTTAGTTATCTATATAGTTGAAAAATTCTCTTTTTATAACTATATAACTCATATTTAAGCATGCTCAAATATTTTGTTGTCCAACTATTTTTCTTGAGTAAAACAATGTTGGTTTGAAGTTTTTGGAAATTGTCTTTGTAAATTCCTTGAAATAAATACCTTGTTTCTTTTTGTTTTCTAAAAAGGCTTTACATTGGTTTTATTATTTTTCCTAAGTAACTTTTTGAAAATAAATTTTCTATTTTCTAAGTTTCTACTATTTTAGAAAATACACCATTCTTCTTATTATTCTTGTACAAATTTCCTTTGTCTATTTGTTTACAAAATCTTCATTTGAAAATTTCTCATTCTTTCCTCATGTCTTATGTTTTTCATAGAAATCATCCATGCATGAAAATTTGTTTTCTTCATAAAAACAATGTGGAACAATTAAGAACTTTTTGTAGTAAAACTAGTTCCTAAAATCTTATTGACTTCCTCTTGTAACTTGTTATTTTTGTTTTCAACCCATAGATTTTCTTTGCCTAGTTGTTTGTAAAGGTCTTTACTTGAAAATTTCTTAGCTATTCATCTTATTTATCTTTATAAAAAGAACTATTTTTGCATCAACAAATCTTTTCTTTTGAAAAACAAAGCGGAGTAATAAAGTTTTTAAGTAGCTTTTTAAAGTTGTTTCTAAAATTATAGTGGGTTCTTTTTATAACTAAAAAGGGAATGAGTTTATCTTTTATTATCTTATAGATTTTATACTTTACATAAACTTATTTCTAAGTGATAAAAATTCTTCCTTTGTTTAATCATTTTTAGAAAATAAAATTTTTGGACAACAATCTAAATGAACATGATTATGAGAATGATAATAAACAAAATAATATAAATCATAAATAATAAGGTCAAGTATTGGAGTCTTAGCTTTTTCAAGGCTCCCGGGACTAAGAAGTAGACTAGTCCCTAAACAAAATAAAATGAAAGAAAGAAAACTTATTTTGACTTGATGAGGACAAGTCTAAGACTAGAGACTAGTCTTAAAATAACAAGGAATAAATAAATAAATAAATTGCTTTACATGAAATAAAAAAATTGCAAGTGAGCTTATATGCTCTAAAGATTATGTATATACATACATATATATAGATAATAATATATTAACAATAATAAAACAAAATAACAATATAACATAAATGGGTTGGCATGAACAAGAACAATACATGAACATAATGTAGCTTCATAACTTGTAGTCTTTGGAAACTTACACTATGGTCATGTAAAGTTACATGACATGAAGAAGAAAAAGAAATATGAAGTGGTTACCTAAAGGAAGCTTTGGTATGGTTATGTGGTTATGGGTTTTTTTTGTTGGTAGAAGTTATTGTAGAATTATTTGGAGAGAGTTTTGGATAGTATTTTGGGAGAGTTTTGAGAGAAAAATTTGAGAGAGTTTTTGTATGAATTTGTGGGTAGTGAATTGTGAAAGAAGTGAAAGAGGAGGGGGGTATTTATAGGAAATTGTGGAGTGATTTTTGTGTGATTAAAATAAAAGAAAATTGAAACAACATCAAGGGAAAGGGGGCATAGGGGGCGCCGCCATAGTGAGTAAGAGGGGGAGTGCTTTTAATTTTTTGACTTTTGATAGATGAAAGATATAATGTGTAAGGTAAATGTGAAATAAAGTTATGGGAAAGATAAAAAGTTAAGTTTATAGGTTATGTAGAGTGTAAGAATAGGTGTAAGAAAAAGTAGAGATAAAAGAATAGTTTAGAATAGTAATGAATAGTGTAATGTAAGATAGATATGACTAATAAAGTACCGGTAGTAAGAAAATACGTGTTTAATGGCTATATCTGTTATTTTTACTTACCGAAAAATTACGAAACTGATATTTTTGGAAAAATTATATTTTTACGAGTCTAACAGTGTATTCGGAATATTTTTACTATTCCGGGCCCCTGGACACGCTTTTCGAGAACCGTGTCTGATCAGATTCGAAGGACATCCGAAATTCGCAAAACTGATATTTTTATAAAACCTATGGTTATTACGAACTATTCTAGCTAATTATCCCAACTTCATTTTTCAGGGCCAAAGAAAACGGCAATACCGAATTTAGTTTGATACGGTAAACTAGGGTTTTGTTGACCTTTAGGGTTCCGTTTGACTTCCGGTTTAGGGTTTTATGCTAAACCGATTCCGAAAATTTGGGGGTATACATTATCTATCAACGCCGCCGGCCATTACTACGTTGGACACATGAAAGGAGATCAAAGCCGACGAGCAAAGCCTCCGGCGTATCTGGGCTTCTTGCTAGCCTTCATGGAAAATTCATTGTTTGCGAAGACATAAGCCGACCAAAGGAAATGTAGGCCGCCGGCCTTTCTGGAAATTTGCCAGCCAACATTCCTGCATGACTCCTCATTTGTCCAACTTGTTTTTATATATTATTTAGGGTTTCTTTCATGCAGTATTCATTCATTCATTCCATATTCAGATACAACTTTGTAAGAAAACCCTAGAGAGAATTCTAAGGGTCATGAGTGGCTAAATTCCAAATCTAGCCAAAGGATTGCTACATATTCAATTCAAGATGGATTGTGAGATCAAAACGGTTCTATTATATTGTTCTTAAATTGAGTATTCATATTTCATCTGCTTTATATGTTATTATTGTATGTTTATTGATTGCAACTTTGGATCCGATTGTATGATTAACAAACAATAATCAATCAATTAGGAAATCATATCCATAATTGTATGACCTTTCTAATATATGTGATGAAACAACACGATTAATTATAACCAGATGATTGATTTTGTGTTGTAGTGAAATATGATCTAGTTTAAATGATTCATGCTTTTGGATTGTTGATTAGGATTGGTGGTCTCTCTATTTCATAAAGCAATTGATAGATTAAATCCTAAGAGCGTATTTAGGGTTGTTTAATCAATTAGGGAAATAATCAAAGATCTTATCTTGATTATCGAATCATTGAGGAAAGATAGATTTTCAGGGCGTGTTGAAAGTCATAACCAATCTATTCAATAAAGGAACAATAATCTTTGAGTCAATGATCAATCCCAAGAATTGAATTGTGGTAAGACTTTGGTTGGATATTTTCCTAATATAGAATTTTCGTATTTAGATATAGAATTTATTTAATTGTTTGATTTCAAAAACCCCCCAATTTTTCTCTTTTCTCAATCTTGATAGAAAAAGATTTTTACTAGTTCCCTGTGGAGACGATCTTGCTCAACCCTATTTACAAATCTTTAAAGTAGGTTAAATATAAATATTTATTTTTATGGATTCGACACCCACCAAGATTTTATCATCCTATCTCTAAGACTATGAGATATCTTTTTAAATAGTTTAGATCTATTCACTTGGATGATTTCTCAATCTATGCAAGCGAAATCTAGCAAAAGTTCATATCGTGCACTACATAAACTAATGTTAAATATATGCTACTATAGAAATTAAGAAGTCTAATGGCAATTATGAATTTAACGCACTTCTACATAGGAAATCATTGAATTTACAGAATACACTACAATAAACAAATATTAGGTAAAACACAATAATAGTGAGATGAGAGATAGAAAGATAACACCCACTTCTTTCATTGCTAAAATTATTTAAGAATTGTCTACATCAACACATTGAAGATCCTTCATTGGTCTCTCTCGAGTTCCATGGATGAATCATCACAAATACATCACTTACACATTACAATACCCGCACACATACATACCCACCCCCTGTATAGGGAAGAGAAGATGCCTACATTGTTCCTATATTGATGGTTACAATGAATAAATGAACTAATAGAAATCTTTCAATATGATCCTTCTCGATAAGGATGAGTATGTTGTCTTTTATACCTGGGTCACTTCTGCAAGGGTTACAAGTCAAGATATATGACTTATCATATGTGGAATCCCTTAGCTATAATGTTTAAAGAAAATTCACGAAAAGTAGTCTTCAAATCACACTGACATCATAAGTTGGAAAGAAACCTTAGTAGAGACTAGTCACTTGAAATTCGTGAATCACACCCTTGATTCTAGCCTTAGTAGATTGAAAATGGTGAATCACGATTATGACATTGCCTTTAGTGGCCATTGATGTTGATGAATTCAAGAATCATGCCCTTAACATTGCCCTTGGCTTCATGAATCCCGCCCTTAGCTCTACCCTTGGTTATATGAATCATGCCCTTAGCTTTACCCTTGGTTTTAGGAATTAAGCATCACATTGCCCTTAGAAGCCTCTGGACTCTAAAATTCTTCATTCACTAGTAATCACAAGCGTAATGATGACCTTAGAAGCTTATGGATTCTAAATTTTCACAAATCACGGTTGTGATGTTGCCCTTAGTGGCTTATGTGCCATTAACTTCTCCATTTCACGCCCGTGATTGGTCTTTATGCTAGTCTATCTTCACTCCGTTGGATAAGTCTTAGTGAAATTCTCATCAAATACCTTTAAATCTCTCTAATATGCTCCAATTTGACCTGAAGTGAATATATATCCTAACTAAGTACCAATTCTGCTATAAATCATGTCAATAAACTATAAATTAGACTTAATTAATCGTTGAGAACAATGATAAATTATGCTTATCAAATATACGCACACTTTAGCCTTGCTTGTCCTCAAGCAAGAAGCTAATAGAAAAATACTTTAAAAACAAGGGGAAAGCTATGGTGCTAATCTATTTTAGTGCTAGAATTCATCAACTCTTGTGTATTAACTCTTAAGTGCTTCAATCATTTGACCAAATTCACTAAACTAATCACAATAAGTTAGCCTTTATCCTCACTATTTAATTAATTTTCTAATACAAACGTAAACACACAACCATTGATAAACACAAAGGGAACTCAAATACTCTCTATTTACACTTGATCATCTTTACTTAATTCACTGCCAAATCATAATTAAACCCTTAATGCAAGCATAAACATCAACTTATCTCCCAGTTTTCTTCCCTTGATGGTTTCTTCTTCCCTTATTTTCTTTCTTTTCTTTGTCATTAAGTATACTAATTTGAGAATCTTATAACCCATGTAACAAACTTTCAGTCGATAATCACAAGCTCATCACTCCAGTTAACATATTTTATTCCCCTTAAAGGGCATCCCTCAGGCTTACTTATTCAATTTATAAGACTTGCTAAACGCTTTTCTTTTCCTTTTTGAGCACTTAGATTGTTAAAGTGATATCCTTGGTCCGTTGATCCCAAGCCAGATAACCCTAAGTGAACAGGTTCTAAAGGGACATCTTCAAACCTTAATCACTTCAATTTTAAGTTTTTTTTCTTTCTTTTATTTTTTTAGAGAAGAGAAGAAAACCAAAATCTGGGAAAGTTACCAAGTGATTAGTATGTCTTGGACTCACACCAAAGACCACATTCATTCATTCAATATATAGAACTAGTAAATTGTGTTGATTTCTCTCAAATGATGATTTTGATGATAACAAAAAGGATTAAATGATTTCTTACATATTTGAATTAGTGTGCAGTTGTAGATAAGATAAACTTATATCAAAAAGTATATCAGACGGTTAAAAATTTTCATTAAGAACAATTTGTATATCAAAAGGTTACTCAAAAGGTTCTATAATGAAATGCAAGTATATTTAAACTATCAGAAGGAATGTCAGAAGATTAAGGAACAAAAATAACCTTACGTAGATTACATCTCTGAATTATTTTTGAAGACTCAGCTCCAATGTTGAGTATAATTTGGGTAATATGCTCAATGTGTTCCACAAAGTCGGTTCAAAATCCACAAGGATTAAAAATTCGAATATATGTTCCTTTTGAAGTTCATAAACACATTATTGAAGAAGGATGGCTCAGATTTGAAATTCCATTTATACAATGAATTACATTTGAGGAGAAAGTTAGTGTGCATAATATGAAGTACTTACAAAACAATTCAGAATTTTATGGAATGTGTCCAATTTTTCTTTTTTTTTTTAAATCCAAAGAACGTGGAAAGCTTGGATAGCGCATGAACAGCACCAGACGATGAATTTGTGCAATTACAAATAATTTCAAGTCTGAATTATCAGTACAAGATAAACCTACAAGTTATTAGAGATTTTGATTTATCTCCTCAAGCAGAGATTTCGAAGATTACTTCAAAAATTCAAAATTCAAATTGAGTAAATCGTATGATAAACACGAGCTAATATTTTGAGGATCACGAGCAGATTTCACGCACAAAAAATCTGGGACAAGCTCATCCATCTCCTTTCTCTTAGCCGTTAGAGTAAACAAGATTAAAGAGACCAAAAATAAGACAGAAAAAACAACAACGTGATAATTACCTTGCAACAATGATTAAAGCTCTTTATGTGAAAACTGTCATAGTCTACTGTCAATTTTATTGAGCGGATTCTTTTGAGGAAACTTAATTCTTATTCCTCTTGATTTGATCTTACACTTTTAGTGTGAGTTGAGAGTTACAAGTAGGCTTAGTTGATTGATTGATTAGGAGAATCAAGCTAAGTGAATTGTAGCTAAAGAGAATTGGCGAAAACTTCTTGTAACTTTTATTGATTTGATCGGATAGTGGAACAAAATCGGTAAGGAATACCAGGACCCTAGCTTCGAACTGGAAGAGAGGATTAACGCTCGAGGCGGAACCTCTATATATTGATTTGCACTTTCTACTCCCTTATCTCTCTTTACATTCGTGCAATTTTATTTGTTGTTTATAACTGTGATATATGCTCAGAAGGTTGATCAGAGAGTAACTCACTTAGATTTTCTTAATCAGAGAGATAGTCAGAAGGTTTCTAGGAGTAAAAAGTTTTGAATTGATATTTGATTTTTCGTGAGCTTAAGCAAATCATTTTGATCCGAATTATTGTTCAAAGTTTTTATTGTAAAGTTTATTGTTTTAAGAAAGTTTCAAAGCCATTTTAGTTGAATAACCAAGTGGTGTGAAATTTATTCAAAATTTTTAAAAGAAAATTTTATAACCAATTCACCCCTCTCTTGGTTATCTTTTTGGGACCAACAATTGGTATCAAAGCAGTGTTCATATATTTTATCTGAGTGATCTTTTCAAATGGTTGAAAACAATATTGCTATTAACCGAGCTTCATATTTTGATGGAACAAACTATCTATATTGGAAAATGTGCATGTCTACTTATATAAAAGCTAATGACTATGGCTCTTGGCAGGTGATTGCTTTTGGAGATACACAAGTGACTTTGACTGATGATGCCAGTTTCACTGATGAGGAACTAAAGCTCATTGAGAAGAATAATAAGGCTAAGAATCTCTTACTCACCATGATAGCTCCTTCTGAATTTTATTTAATTTCTTCTTGTGAAACTGCAAAAGACATTTGGGATACCTTGTCTAAAACTTATGAAGGAACTAATACTATTAAGGAAACAAAGATTAATTCCTTGTTACAACAATATGAATTGTTCAAAATAAAACCTGATGAGAAAATAAAAGAAGCTTTTAATCATTTTACTGCTATGACAAATGAACTAACCTCTCTTGGAAAGAAAATGGATGATTCTGATCTTGTTAGAAAGATACTCGAAATATTGCCAAAGTCATGGGATGCTAAAAAGACAGCAATTGAAGAAGCCCAAGACTTGAACAGGTCAACTCTCAGTCAACTAAGGGAGAAATTGCTAGCTTATGAATCACATATTAACACAACTGAGGAAGCTGAAGGAAGCTTAGGGGCAATAGCATTTAAAGCAAGGAAAGCCACAAGTGATGAAACTGACTTCGATGATGATGACATTGAAGAAAGTGTCGGCATGCTTGTAAGAAGATTAAACAAGTTCTTTAAAGGTAAGAAATTTAATAATTTTAATAAAACTAACAAGTTTAGTGCAGGAAGAAATTATAAAGAAAAGGAGGAAAAGAAAGGAGATCGTGTGTTATGAATGCAAACAAACAGGCCACATCAAATATGAGTGTCCAATCTTGAAGAAGAAAATGAAGAAATTCAAGAAGAAAAGTCGTGCTATGATGGCAACGTGGAGTGATCTTGATGCATCAGAGAGTGAATCAGAAGATTCAAGTGGAAATGAAGAGGAAGCCAACTTATGCTTAATGGCAGCGTCTGAGGTACACTCTAATTCCGATGAAGAAATAAATGAAAATGATATGTATTCTAAAATGAAAAAATTACTAAAGGCTCTTAAAAGAGCATATCTTAAGATAACTAAACTAGAAGTTGAGAATAAAGCTCTAAAGAATGAAAAAGATGTTATGCAACAAACCAATAAATTACTCATCGATGAAAACGATATTTTGAAAAATGAAAATGAGAAATTTTTTGTCAAAATTGATGTTTTAAAGAAAGAGACTGAAGTTTTGAATATCGAAATCAAGAATTCAAAAAGTCGAGTAGAAGATCTATCTCAATCCATCAATAACACGTTCAATAAGTTTAATGAGAGTGATAAGAAACTGAATATGCTAATTAGTAGTCAAAGACCTTCTTTTATAAAACATGGACTTGGATATGAAACTGAGAGTTCGTCTAATAATTTGAAAAATATGATTTTTGTTAAAGAAAACAAAACTAGAAATGAGCAAGCTGCTGTACAAACTGCTAAGAGTAAGAACGGTAACGATAGAAGGTACAACAGAAGGTATGCTCAACAAAGCTATCCTATTAGAAGTTATGTCAGAAGATACAAGTATGCATATAATAATTATTCAACACAAAATTATTATCAAAAGGGAAATCAAAGGTATCATAAACATCCATATGCATGTTCATTTTGTAATAGTAAAGGTCATATTGAAAAATATTGTTTCTACAAAAGAAACAAGCTCAGTACACATCAAGTTAAGAAACACGATAAGACAAGCTTGACTTATCAAGGACCCAAGTTTGTTTGGGTTCCTAAAAAGGTTTGATCACCTTTTGTTCTTTATTTGCAGGAACAAGGAGCAAAAATAAAAGGAACATGGTACTTGAACAGTGGATGTTCAGGCCACATGACTGGAGATGCTTCTTTGCTCACTAGCATAACTTGGAAAGAAAAAGGGTATGTGAGATTTGGGGATGACAACCGTGGTAAAATAATTGGAATACGTACAATTGGTCATCCTCCATACATGATTGAAAATGTCTCATTGGTTAAAGGATTAAAACATAACCTTTTAAGCATAAGTCAATTATATGATAAAGGCTATCAAATGAATTTTGAGAAAAACATATGTTTTGCATATAATTCTAATGGAGTTAAACTGTTTGAAGGATTTAGAAAAAAAAAAATGTATATCTAATTACACCATCTGATATGAATGTTGAATGTTGCTTTTTGACTATAAATGACAGCATTTATGTATGGCATAAGAAACTAGGCCATGTGAATTTTAATCATTTGGAAAAGTTATCTAAAAAGAATATTGTTGTTGGTTTACCCAAAATCAATATAAAGAATGATGTTAAATGTTCAACTTGTTTAAAGAATAAAATGGTCTCAATTACACATAAAAGCATAAATTTGATTTCAACAAAAAGACCTCTTGAGCTTTTACATCTTGATTTATTTGGACCTACTAGAACATTAAGTCTAGGAGGAAGTAAATATGGTCTTGTAATAGTTGATGATTTTTCAAGATATACATGGGTGTTCCTTTTAAAGCATAAATTAGATGCTTTTGAGATTTTTCAAAAATTTGCTAAACAGATACAAAATGAGAAGGGTTTTTCTATTATTTCCTTAAGAACTAATCATGGTACAGAATTTGATAATTCATTATTTATTTCTTTTTGTAAAGAACATGGAATAAATCATAATTTTTCTGCACCATATACACCACAACAGAATGGGGGTAGAAGAAAGAAATAATAGAACAATACAAGAAATGACACGTTCTATGTTGAATGAAAGTGGAATAGCTGAATATTTTTGGGCTGAAGCTGTTGCAACTGCTTGTTATATCATGAATAGAGTATACATTAGACCTCATACTACAAAAACATCATATGAATTATTTCGTGGTAGAAAACCATTTGTTTCATATTTTCGTGTGTTTGGTTGTACATGCTTTGTGAAAAAGAATGCACATAATCTTGGGAAGTTTAATGAAAGGTCAGATGAAGCAATTTTTCTAGGATATTCACAACATAGTAAAGCATATCGTGTTTTTAACAAAACAATAAAATAGTTGAAGAATCTATCAATGTATGTTTTATTGATGTAAAAGATGATTTTGATGATGATGATATGCATACATTTTGTTAATAAAAATAATGGCATGAATTCTGTAACAAAATCAAAAATAAAACCAAAGAAATGCAAAAACCTGATGTCACGCCCCGTAGGGTATCCTAAACGTAACAGCCCGCCACATACTAAGTAAGACTCTCGAGTTCCCTACCCGGGGCCTTCGGAAGTCTTAAGTAGATGTAAAGCGTTCCTTTACGACAATAGAATACTTCAACAATGGAGTTAAACAGTTTAACAGGCATTCATTAGCCATAGATAATAAATCAAAACGCATAATGTTAAAGTTTACAAAATCTAAGGGGCATTCCCCCGCAAAAGAATAACAGTCTATTACAGTCATCCAGAGTCCTTAGTTTCCAATGGAAGTCTATACAAAAAGGAATGAATCAAACTTCTATAGGAAACTCCTATCTCCGGTACCTGCGCTGTGGCTTGTCTTGGCCTAAGCCATATAAACTCATGCTGCAAAAGATAGAAACTATAGGGGCGTAAGCTAACTAGCTTAGTGAGTAATACTTCCATAACACAATTAAATACAATCATTCAAGCAAGTGATTATTCAAGCAAGTGTATGCACCATACAAATGTGATCAACAAACATATGACCAACCGGAAATCATATGTGGATGGACTTGCGCCCTCCATCCCGGGTTAGCAGATTAACGAATCCTGCGGTACGACGCCGTTTAAGCTCACGGTCAACTGATTAAAAGCTCGTTTTATGGATCACGATTAACCTCACATTCGTTTTATGGATCACGATTAACCTCACATTCGTTTTATGGATCACGATTAACCACACATTCGATGGTCACAAAACCAACCAATGCAAATGCTCCAACCCCATTGTGACATGAATGAACTCAATTTATAGTCGGAGTCGAATAGTCATTAATTCAATTCTTTTAAGTGACCAACAAGTATTCGCAGACATTCATCATAAGATTCTAGTAAAACAGTCAATATCTTAACACCCGGTTTCGATATACCTTAAGCTCCATTTCACATATCAACAATCAACAACATAAATAATTCCCACATACCCCATCATGCTTGTACATTCCTTTTATCTTTGCCTACATCACTAGTGCCACTACATTACATCACAAGCATTAATTGAGAGTGGAAGTAAACTCACTCGGCCATGGGACACCAAACTTCTTAATAATAATAATCGGGAGGTAGAGTGTCGTCCTGCTCGGAATCACCTACCAAACAAGAATAATCCCTATGAGATTCTCACCATGTAATTAAATCAAACTATACATCTAGACTAGTTGAATTCGGATTTCTCGCTATTTTGGAAGTTCCGACTTAAAACGGCCATAACTTGGTCATTTTAACTCGGAATTTCGCAAACTTTATATCGATCTTCATCTACTTCGAAAGATCTATCTAATTCAAGTATTAAATCCAAGTTTTGAAAATAATAGGGTCACGGAACAGTGGGATCAGTTCTGTCCCGCAATTGACCCAATCTCGAAAATTTGCTTTGTCTTTGATAAAAAGTATTCCTAATGATGATTCATGCATGAATGATATGGGAATGAACTACTAATGTGTATGCCATGTAATGACTCGACATGTGCATGGTCATGATGATTTTTGTAGTAATAAACTTTTAGGAACTCCTAAGTGTTGGGGAAAGTTTCATAAAGGCTAATTCTAAGAAGTTATTTTCCCACATTATACTCCTTAGGGTTTCTTTGGTTTTTAATCTTGTAATCTACTTATTATTTAACTAAAAATAGGTTCTCAAAGTCTATAATAGTCATGGCCTCCATTCATGCACAAAAATTCACATTTTTCATTTGGTAAACATGTTTTCAAATAAGCTATTTGTAAAAATCCGAATTTTCCAAATTTTCTTTTCTTACATTTTTCTTAAGGGAAATCTAGTCTAATGCATTAAAAATTGGCTTCAATGTATACATTATCTAAGGACTTCATTTAGCTTATAAAACATCCATTTTAGACTTAAATACTAAGTGTTTATTAGGCATTACACAAAGTTACGAATTTGACTACACAATTAAAGTCAACATTTTCATTCTAACTTCACCTCTTGTTTTCTCATTATTATTATGCCTAAACTCATCTAAACTCATGAAAATAATTCCTTCAACATGTCTATTACACATACCCTTCATTTTTCTTATGAAATATGTTTAAAATTGATTTTGGAGGTCTTTAGGGTAGGGTTTCCATTTCATCCGAATTTTCAACTTTCCATATCTAACAAAGTCCTTCCTTTTTCAATGTTCTTGCCATCTATATGTGGAGATATACTATCTAACATCTCTATACATGAACAAGACTTCATTTTATGATCAACAAAGCACATAAACAAAAATGAACCTATGATCATGCATGTACATAAAGTGGTGAATGTCTAAACCTTAGATCTACTACATATGATGTATATAACATGGATCTCATGGCATGAACAACAATATAAATACAAGATCACTACTTTATATGCATGAACATTATGAAATCTTAACAAAACACATCTAAACACTAGATCCATGTCTTGTGATGGCTTGACATTCTTGTTCATGCATTTCCATGTCCCTAGCATGAGCATCATGGGGTTTTAATGAGGAAATACACAAGATATGGTCTTGCCATGAAAGAACTAGGAAAACAAGGCTTGAATCAACATACCAAAGGAGTCTTGAAGTGAAAAAGAAAGGAACAAAGTTGGAAAATGAAGGGAATGGGGAAGGGAGTGCTCGGCAATGAGGAGAAGAAGAGAGGTTTTGATCTCTTTTTCCAATTTTGAAAAGAGAAGAAATGAAGAGAGAGAGAGAGAAAATAAGTATATATATCAAATGTTTAGGGTTTAGTTGTAAAAATGGAGTAAAAATAATTAATTGAAGGGAAATTAGAGGGGGGGCGCCGGCCATCATCATGGAGTGTGTGTGTGTGTGTTTAAAATTTGATTTTTTTGTAATTTAGTAAATGAAATTGTAATAAATGTAATAATTATTTAAGAGACAAATTTCCTTGGAAAAGAAAATTGAAATGATTAGTTGTAAGGATGTAAGAATAGGGTATGGGTAGTGTGTAGTGTAGGTTGTACTTGTGAATAGTAGACAAGACATCTACTTTACCGGTTGTTCCGAAAATACGGGAAAAGCTATAACTGTAATTTTTATAGCTCGGAAAATTATGAAATTGATATTTTTGGAATCCTTATAAAATTACGGTTCTAATGAATAGTCCGGAATATTTTTCTGAATCTGTGGCCCGGGGCACGCTTTTCCGTAATTGGGCTCGGAAGGCTCGGAATTGAAAAATTCCCGAATCTAAAACTTTCAAAGGTTTGAAATGTACTTTGGAACAACAATTCAAATTCATTCACTCCATAATATTTATTTTACTATGAAACCGAAGGAAAGCCGGATTTAGGGTTCCTAGGCTCCATTCACTAAACTCAATCTGATCGGATTAGGGTTTCGTTTTCAACTCCTAGGGTTTTCTAGCTACTGAGAATTTCCGGGGTTTACACCTGATACATCAGATGGTAAGGCAGAAGATAATCTAGAAAGAGAATTAAAAGCTAACACGTCAAAAGATGGGGCAGAAGGTAACATGGAATTAAATATTAACAAACCTGAAAGTTCAAAAGCATGGAAATATAAATCTTCACATCCACCTAGCTTAATTATTAGTAATATAGAATCTGAAACTAGAACTAGATCTAAATTACAAGAGCTTGAAAATCATTTTTCTTTGATATCTGAAATAGAACCAAGTAACATAGGAGAAGCATTAAATGATGGAAATTGGATTAATGCTATGCATGAAGAATTGAATCAATTTCAGAGAAATAATGTTTGGAACTTAGTTCCTAGACCACAAGACAAAACTATCATAGGAACTAAATGGGTTTATAAGAATAAATTGGATGAAAATGGTAAAATTGTTAGAAATAAAGCAAGACTTGTAGCTAAAGGATATTATCAAGAAGAAAAAATAGATTATGATGAAACTTATGCACCAGTTGCTAGATTGGAAGCTATATGATTATTGCTTGCTTATACATGTTATAAAGATTTTAAATTATTTCAAATGGATGTAAAAAGTGCATTTTTGAATGGTTATATTAAAGAAGAAGTATATGTTGAACAACCACCTGGATTTGAGGATACATTTAAGCCTGATCATGTCTTTAAGTTGAGAAAAGCTTTGTATAGTCTGAAACAAGCACCAAGAGCTTGGTATGAGAGACTTAGTGAATATCTCATATCAAGTGGATATCAAAGAGGTACGATTGACATAACTTTATTCTTAAAATATTATAATGATGATATAATTGTTGTACAAATATATGTTGATGACATAATATTTGGATCAACTAATGAACAATATTGTCAAGAATTTGCAAAGCTTATGCAGGTTGAATTTGAAATGTCCATGATGGGAGAATTAAATTTCTTGTTGGGATTACAAATCAAACAATCAAAAGATGGAATTTTCATTCATCAAGAGAAGTATACCAAACAAATTCTGAAAAAGTTTGGATTTGAGAACTCAAAAGAAGTTGCTACACCAATGAGCTCATCTATAAGGTTAAATATTGACTCTTAAGGTAAGAAAGTTAATGAAAAATTATATAGAAGTTTAATTGGTTCTCTTTTGTATTTGACTGCATCTAGACCAGATATATTGTTTTTTGTATGTATTTGTGCAAGATTTCAAAGTAATCCAACTGAAACACATTTAAAAGTTGTTAAAAGAATTTTCAAGTACATTGCTAGTACTGCAAAATTAGGAATCTGGTATCCTAAAAATGAGAATTTTGAATTAATTGGATACTCAGATGCTGATTATGCAGGATGCAAAATTGATAGAAAAAAGCACTTCTGGTATTTGTCAATTCTTAGGAAACAAACTAATTTCTTGGTCTTCAAAGAAAGAGAATTCAGTTGCTTTATCTACAGCAGAAGCTCAATATGTTTCAATTGGAAACTGTTGTGCATCAATTCTTTGGATAAAACAACAATTACAAGATTTTGGATTAAAATATACAAATATCTCAATTAAATGTGATAATACAAGTGCAATCAATTTAACAAAAAATCCTGTGCATCATTCTAGGACTAAACATATAGAAATTAGGCATCATTTTATAAGGGATCATGTGAATAATGGAAATATTAATATAGAATTTGTTTCTACTGAAAATTAGTATGATGATATTTTTACTAAACCATTGGATAAAAAGAGATTTGAATTTTTAAGAAATGAAATTGGGATATGTAATCCATTTTGAATTAAATTATTTATTCCATAATTTCCATAAAAATTTAAAATTAAATTGAAATTTAAAAGTTTAAAATAAATATATATATGGCGGTAATTTTATTGGGAACATGCAGGTAGTGTCTCTTCATATCCTTCCCAAGCGTTACTCTTCATTACTTTCTGAGCACACAAATCAAACTTTTCATTCTCTCTGTTCTTGATCATCTTTTTCCGTTCGTGTCTTCAAACATCCCACTTCATGTCTTCAAGAAAATCCAATTGCTTAGCATCAAAAAGTTTCAAAACAAAACCTATAAAAGGAACAATATCAGTTGAAGATGATCCCTCTGATTCTGAAGAAACCCTCGAAACCCTAACTAAAGATGGTAATCCAAGAGAAAAATGATCCAAATTACAACATGATAAAGTTTCCCTAGAAAAAGAACAAGAAGCAACCACAATAGTTGAGAAATCGTCCTCGGAGGAACCACTTGCATCCTCTAAAACGCTCTTAGAGAGTAGTTCAGACTCTGTTCCTCTTGCTCCTCAACCACCACGGAAAAGGAAATTGGCTCAATGTTCGACCACGAAGACTCCCTTAGCCAAAAAGCAGAAAACCACATCAAGTAAGATTCTTGAATGTGCTTTTGTTGATTTTAAGTTTTTTAAAGAAAATGGCTTTTATTGGGATAACTGGCTTAATTGTGTAGGGTGCCAAAATATATGTAATATTTCTGGCATGGTTGATGGTTGGGTAATACAAGAGTTTTATGAGAATCTGGCGAAGTTAGAAGACTCTAAGTTGAAAACGAAGGTGGCTGGGAAAGTTCTTACACTCTGTTGGAAAGATCTAATTGAGTGTTTTGAGATGAAAAATGACAAAGATGACAAAAGGATTTTGTAGTTTGAAAAGAAATCTTTGTATAGAGAACTAAATGATGGAATAGGAAATTATGTTGAAAAGGATATCTTTGCCACAAATTTTGAGCTGTTGGTTCAGCTATTACATAAAATTGTAGTTAATTGCATTCTTCCAAGAATGGCAGTTCAACAACCATTTCAATGGAAGAAGCAGTAGTCGTCCTTGCAATGAAAAAGAATGTTAAACTTGATATGCCTAGCATGATCTTGAGGCATATGTGGAGGACTAGGAATAATAAACCTTATGGCAACCTATTGACGAAATTTTTCAAGTTTAAGAAACTCAGTGTACCCAAAGATTTTAAAATGCCCTTTAGTATAAAGAAAATTGGGGAAACAAAGTTGAAGAAGATGGGAATCCAAGTTGTTCAAAAGTTCTGGTTTTCTAAGGATGGCTCATGGTATAGGGATCCTAAATTTAACAAAGTCAATTTTGACTAGAAAAGGATCCAAGCTATGGCTGAGGGGGAGCTACTTTTTGCAACAGACAGTGGATCAGAACGTGGAGATTCAGAAAAGGAAAAGAAACAAGTCTCTAAGAAGAAGGGGAAGGAGAAAATGCCTAAAAAAGTGAAGAAAAGGCATCATATTCGAACTGGAGGAAAGTTTGAAATCAGAGAAGGAGGAAGAAATGAAGAAAATAGTGACTCAGAGACTGAGTCAGACGGTTTTGCTTTTGTTAAACCACGTGGAGAATCTTCTCGTTCTTCTCGTCGATCAGCTTTTGTGAAGATCATAGATCAACACCTGGATGCTGTGAAGAAAAATCTAACAAATTCTATTCTAGATTCCCTACCAGATGTTCTTTTTGCTGATCATGAAGTACCTTCATCACCTGTTCAACCTTCATCCCCTATTTTTCATACCTCTCCTATACATCTTTCGAGTCCACAACATCAGACTTCACCCATGAAGGAAGTTGTACCAGCAATTCAGGTTGATGAACTCGTAATCATTCCATTTAACCAACCTGCTAACCCTGTTTCACAACCATCCATGAGGGAATATGAAGTCATATTATTTGTTCTTAACTTTTTCAAGCAGCAAAATTTGATTCCACAACAAATTCGTCCCACAATTCCTCGAAAGAAAAAGATGCAAGCTCGAAAATCTACCTTGAAGTTTGAATATCAGAAAAAATGATCTGATGCTTTTATTTTTAAGACTTTTGGAAGACTTCTTTTATCATTTTGGTCTGTAATAATTTTTAGAAACTTTGTTTGTTTCGAATTTCTAATTTAATATGCATATTTTTGGTTTTCTTATTATGCCTCTTTTGTGATGCTAACAAAAAGGGGGAGAAAGAGTAAACAAAATATTTTAAAATGAACATGATTGTTATTATATATGTTTGCTGCTATTGCTGTTGTATATATGTTGTTGTTGTTGAGATTTAAAATAAACATGATTAAGTTATTTTTTATGGGGTTTTGAAAATTCGAAGAACATGGAAAGCTTGGATAGAGCATGAACAGTGCCAGACGATGAATTTGTGCAATTATAGATAATTTCAAGTCTAAATTATCAGTACAAGATAAACCTACAAGTTGTTAGAGATTTTGATTTATCTTCTGAAGCAGAGATTTTGAAGATTACTTCAAGAATTCAAAATTCAAATTGAGTAAATCGTATGATAAACACGAGCTGATATTTTGAGGATCACGAGCAGATTTCACGTGCAAAAAATCTAGGACAAGCTCATCCATCTCCTTTCTCTTAGCCGTTAGAGAAAATAGGATTAAAGAGACAAAAAATAAGATAGAAAAAACAACAACGTGATAATTACCTTGCAACAGTGATCAAAGCTCTTTATGTGAAAAAACTGTCATAGTCTACTATTAATTTTATTGAGCAAATTCTTTTGAGGAAACTTAATTCTTATTCCTCTTGATTTGATCTTACACTTTTAGTGTGAGTTGAGAGTTACAAGTAGGCTTAGTTGATTGATTGATTAGGAGAATCAAGCTAAGTGAATTGTAGCCAAAGAGAATTGGCAAGAACTTCTTGTAACTTTTATTGATTTGATTGGATAGTGGAACACAACCGATAAGGAATATCGGGACCCTGGCTTGGAGCTGGAAGAGAGGATTGACGCTCGAGGCGGAACCTCTATATATTGATTTGCACTTTCTACTCCCTTATCTCTCTTTATATTCGTGCAATTTTATTTGTTGTTTATAACTATGATATATGCTCAGAAGGTTGATCAGAGAGTAACTCACTTATATTTTCTTAATCAGAGAGTTAGTCAGAAGGTTTCTAGGAGTAAAAAGTTTTGAATTGATATTTGATTTTTCGTGAGCTTAAGCAAATCATTTTGATACGAATTATTGTTCAAAGATTTTATTGTTAAGTTTATTGTTTTAAGAAAGTTTCAAAGCCATTTTAGTTGAATAACCAAATGGTGTGAAATTTATTCAAAATTTTTAAAAGAAAATTTTATAACCAATTCACCCCTCTTTTGGTTATCTTTTTGGGACCAACAAATTGAGAGTACACAATCCTTACAAGTTGTGGCACTTACTACTTAAGCTTAAAATCCTAGGCTAATAGTGAGTAAGAATATCCTACCATGATTTCACGAAGTTACCCTGGCCTTAGACATATACACACTATTAAGTATTTTTCATGCAATCACACTTAAATTGTAACGCCTTAAAATAAGGCATTACAACCCGCCACGTGTCTTCTCTTGTATAGGACACGCTAAGGCTCTAGTATTCACAAATTTTCAAATATCACCTGTAAACACACATAAGGTATCTCATAAGGTACTCAACACAACCTGTATAACTTGGAATACAGTTTCTGAACAAACTTCCGATTTAAAACAATCATAGAAGTTAGCAATACCAGGCCAACTAAACCAAACCACCAATTCTTAATGAAAACCTTCTTTACAATCTAGAACTTCCTACAATATAAAATCCTAAATCTTTCACATAAAACATAAACAGATAATTTCCAAGTCTTCAATATATCTAAACACTTCTCTCCTTCCATGAAGCTGTAAACTGCAAATCTAACTCTCAACTGGGTAGTCAAGTCTGCTATCGTCGTCTCACTAATTAAAAATCAGATCATAACCCGAAAAATCATAAACAATGTCTTCATCACCTGTACTTGAAATTTTAAAAAGTGAGCTACGAAACCCAGTACAATAACTCCAATCCTTTAAAGCAAATGCAAATGCACACGCAACATACATATATATATCAAATGCACTTACTCTAATGCAAGCAATCAGTTTGTTATCTTTTTGATAGTCAGCAAATCAACACAGTTCAGAACTATGTATACTCTAGTCTCGAACTCGAAGTAACTCAGACTCCTCCTTAAAACAACCAACTCTTTGAAAATAAGGTAATTATATACCTATATGGATGAGTGGGTACTCCCCAAACATCCCCGTTTCCTCCTAATTCTACCGGAATCATCTCTATGCACGAGTCCACCGAGGACAACCTTACATAGATCATCAGGGTGCCTCACCAGTATCACTGTCTGCTAGGTCTTTACTGGTCAAATCCAAGCACAACCAGAAAAAAAAAAAAAAATTAAGCCAAATAGAATTAAGTTCATTATAAAGTTCTATCCCTACAACCAATCAAGCAATACTAATCTTACAAGCAAAAACAACAAGTAGGGATTGGTCGTACCTGGATTCGCTTCAACTCCAATCTCATCGACAGAACTTCTATCAGAAAATAATTCCTAATCTCACAAGAATTTCTGATCCACAACATATCTCAATCAATTTCGATTTCATGCACATAATAAAATCATAACCCTGAATTCCATAAATTTTACTCCAAATCACAGATCTATAAAAGATCAACACACTTGTTCTTTTTGTTCACAATTCAGTAAAACCTTCAAACACATCTTTCACCAAAATTCTTAGTTGTCTCCACAATTCCTTCAATATATAGATTCTCAATTAATAAAACAATTACTAGAAAAGACTATAATTTTAGAACCACAAAGGTTTGTTTAGATTCACACTTACCTAGACGTGCAGATCTCGCTTGAACAGAACATTAATTCAAATAAATAATAAACTATGATCATAATCCTATAATTTGCTATTATTGAGAAATTACAAATTCTAAGATAGGTCTTACCTTTAATTGATCTTAGATTCTATTAGATCTCAAGAAAACCAGATCTTGAATCAGAATAGGGTTCTTCCTTGAAAGCTCCTTAAAAAACCACAAGCAGAATCCTAAGAAAGATGTAGATTTCTTGAATCCTTGAAAAACCATGATTAGGTCTTCTTACTTGAACCAAAATCTTGATCTCCTCTTGATGAAAAACTCACAATAGATCTTTTTAGAGAGGTTTCTAAGTTTAGAAAGAAGAGGAATAGGGTAAAGATATAAATAAACTTTTGTGATCATTCAATTTCCGTAACAGTACTTTTGAAACAAAAAGACAAGAAATCTTTCAATTCTTGTAACAGCACAGGAAATGAAAAGACACGAAACCCCTCAATTCTTGTAACAGCACAGTAAATGAAAAGACACCTCATATATTATATGTTTGCCATATAATACACATAAATAAAACTTATAAGAATGGACCATAAAACCCTCTTATTTTTCAACCTATGACAACTTTTGCCCTTTATCATAACTTATTGAAGATTTACTATTTTTAAAGACTTGTTGACCATCATCAATGTGAGGGATGATTATTATATATCTCATTTATTAAGAATGACCAAAATTTACCTCTCCTTAATGTTAATTTCTCTCAAAAGATGATTTTGATGATAACAAAAAGACTTAAATGATTTCTCACATATTTTGTTTAAGTGTGCAGCATTAGATATTAATAATGTAAAACTATATCAGAAAGTTAGACAATGAAACATTTATTCATCAAAAAGTTACTCAGAAGGTTCCAATGAGAATAGCAGGACATTTTTTTTTAGTCATCACAGGGAACATCAGAAGGTTTATAAACTCTATGAGAATCAGGTGTTTTTCAATTCAGATTTAATTTATGAAGACCTAACTCTAATGTTGAGTATAATTTGGGTATTATGCTCAATGTGTTCCACAAAGTTGGTTCAAAATCCACATGGATTAAAATTTAAATTAATGTTTGTTTTGGAGTCCATGAACACACCGTTGAAGTTCATATGGCCTAAAAGTGAAATTCAAATTATACAAACTAATTACATTTGAGGAGAAAGTTAATGTGCATAATATGAAGTGTTTACAAAATACAATTCAGATTTTTATGGAATGTGTCCAAAGATTTCTTAAGTGATACGAAGAACGTGGAAGCTTGATAAAGCATGAACAGTACCAGACGTTGAAGTTGTGAAACGAAGGATAAATCCAAGTCCGATTTTTCAGTATAAGATAAACATACAAGCTATTGGTTATTTGATTTATCTTCCAAAGCTGGAATTTCGGAGAATGTCTCAAGAGTTCAAAAATCGAAGTAAGTCAATAGATAGATAAACGTGAGTTGATGTTTCGAGGATTACACGCATGAAAATCTGGGACGAGTTCATCCTTTCGCTCTTCTAGCCGTTAGAGTTATTAGAATAAAAAGAAAAATAGAAAGACAGAACAGGAGAGGAAAAACAACGTGATACTCAATTTGCTACAGTGATCAAAGCCTTCTTATGAGAGAAATTGTCATATTCTATTGTTATTGTTCATTTGAGCAAATAGCTTTGAGGAAATTTAATTTTTACTCCTCTTGATTTGATCTTGTAATTTTAAGTGTGAGTTGAGAGTTACAAGTAGCTTAGTTGATTGATTGATTGATTGAGAGAATCAAGCTAAGTGAATTGTAGCCAAAGGATTGGCAAGAACTTCTTGTAACTTTTATTGATTTGATTGGATAGTGGAACACAACCAGTGAGGAGTACCGGGACCCTGGCTTGAAGCTGGAAGAGAGGATTAACGCTCAAGGCAAACCTTTATATATCGATTTGCACTTTCTTCTCCTTATCTCTCTTTAATTTGTGATTTGTTGTTTGTGTTTTATATGTGTGATATATGCTCATAAGGTTAATCAGAGAGTAAATCATTCATATTTTCTTACTCAGAGAGTTAAGTAGAAGGTTTCGAAGTGTGAAAGTCTTGAATCACTGTTGATCCGATTTTTGTTTAAAGATTTTATTTATTAAGATTATTGTTTTAAGAAATTTTTTAAGCCATTTTAGTTGAATAATCAAGTGGTGTGAAATTTGTTTAAAATTTTGAAAAATAAATTTTTATAACCAATTCACCCCCCCTCTTGGTTATCTTTTCGGGACCAACAATTGGTATCAGAGCAGTGTTCATATACTTTACTTAAGTGATCCTTTCAAATGGCTGAAAACAATATTGCTATCAACCGAGCTCCATATTTTGATGGAACAAATTATTTATATTGGAAAATGCGCATGTCATACTTATATAAAAGCTAATGACTATGGCTCTTGGCAGGTAATTGCTTTTGGAGACACACAAGTGACTTTGACTGATGATGCTAACTTCAATGATGAGGAACTGAAGCTCATTGAGAAGAATAATAAGGCTAAGAATCTCTTACTCACCACAATAGCTCCTTCTGAATTTTATTTAATTTCTTCTTGTGAAACTGCAAAAGACATTTGGGATACCTTGTCCAAAACGTATGAAGGTGTTGGTCCCGAAAAGAATAACCAAGAGGGGGGTGAATTGGTTATTTAATAAAATTTAACCTTTTTCAAATTCAACCAAATTCACTTCGCTTAGTTACTCAAATTAAATGGCTTCTAAAACTCTATTTTAAATATATTGATAAATTTCGAATAATATCAGACAAGATCAAGTTTGCAAATAATTAAAAAAAAATATGTTAATAAAAATTTATTTTGCTCCCAGTTACTCTCTGACTGATCTTCTGAGTTCAATGTTCAGTAGAACTTAAATTTTCAGTTACTCTCTGACTGGTCTTCTGAGTTTATGATGCAGCAAGAATAAACAATAAAATATGCAAAATTAAAAAGATAAGTAGAAAAGAGATTGCAAGATCGATTTATAGAGGTTCCGCCTCGAGCGTCAATCCTCTCTTCCAGCTCCAAGCCAGGGACCCGGTATTCCACACCGTATGTTCCACTATTTCCAAAAGAAATGAGAATACAAGCTTGTTCTTCAACAAAGAACTTCAAACACTCTGCTCAGCCTATCTAGCTTCACTCAAGCTATTTACTGATCTACAGAGACTAAATGTAACTCTCACTTCTACACAAATCTCATTCAAGATATACAATGCTTTGAAACAAAAGAATAAATGTTTCTAAAATTTCAGCTCAAGGAAAATTCGAATGACAGTAATTTTGCAAGAGATTCTCAAAGGCTTTTGATTATTCTCGTCTTTTTCACACACCTCTGTCTTCATGTCTTCGAGATATTTAAATTTAAAATTCTCCTTCTTCTTCGGTTGAAAACGGTTAGTGAATTCGAATTCAAAACAATTGGATAGATGATAATCTCCAGTAGTTCCTGATTTTGTGCTTGATATACTTCTGTGATTATCCAAATCTTATCTTGCTGTTGATAACGTTGATGTTTATCCATATCATTGTTTGACCATCTTGAAGATAGACTTTCTCGTGAAATATCTTCTAAATCCCAAAAGAATAGGATAGAATCTTTCCTTCTTGATCTGACTGTCAAACTTGATAACAAAACGAATTCTATAACATCATTGAATATAAACCCAAGCCATAAATAACAGACATAATCTGATCTTTGATTAATTTAATTTCTCTGTCATAAGCTTTGAGTTTTTATACGTTAAAAAAATCGAATCCCCTTGGATATAATAACCAACTTTGTGGAACATTTGAATGTATTACCCAAATACACTTAACTTTGGAGCTGGGTTTTCAAATAATAAAATAATTTTGAAAGATTCGAACTGTGATCTTTTTGTGCGAATCCTGTTCTTGTTCCCAGTTTACCTTCTGAGTTACCTTCTGAGCAGTTTTGTTTTGTCGCTCAGCCGTTTCACTCTCTGAGTTTCCTTCTGAATTCTATTTTGTCTTTCTATTTTGTCTCTGAACTACTTTCTGATTTATCTTTAAATTTTCATAACTTCTTGCTTAGCTCTTGAAAACTCTTACTTCACTTATCACATTAAATGTGAGATTTCTGCATACTCAAAAATTCATTAGTAATACTTAATCTTTTTGTTATCATCAAAACATCAAAAGAGAAATACTAACAGAAGGAACTAATGCTATTAAGGAAACAAAGATTAATTCTTTGTTACAATAATATGAATTATTCAAAATTAAACCTGATGAGAAAATAAAAGAAGCTTTTAATCGTTTTACTGCTGTGACAAATGAACTGACCTCTCTTGGAAAGAAAATGGATGATTCTGATTTAGTCAGGAAGATGCTCAGAATATTGCCAAAGTCATGGGATGCTAAAAAGACAGCAATTGAAGAAGCCCAAGACCTGAACAAGTTAACTCTCATTCACCTAAGGGAGAAATTACTAGTTTATGAGTCACACATTAACACAACTGAGGAAGCTGAAGGAAGTTCAAGGGCAATAGCATTCAAAGCAAGAAAAGCCACAAGTGATGAAACTGACTTCGATGATGACAACATTGAAGAGAGCGTCAGCATGCTTGCAAGAAGATTAACCAAGTTCTTTAAAGGTAAGAAATATAACAATTTCAATAAAACTAACAAACTTAGTGCAGGAAGGAATTATAAAGAAAAGGAGGAAAAGAAAGAAAGAAAGGAGATCGTGTGTTATGAATGTAAAAAACCAGGCCATATCAAGTACGAGTGCCCAATCTTGAAAAAGAAGATGAAGAAATTCAAGAAGAAAAGATGTGCTTTGATGGTGACGTGGAGTGATCTCGATGCATCAGAGAGTGAATCAGAGGATACAAGTGACAATGAAGAGGAAGCAAATTTGTGCTTAATGGCAACGTATGAGGTACATTCTGATTCCGATGAAGAGATTAGTGAAAATGATACGTATTCTGAAATGAAAAAACTACTTAAGGCACTTAAGAAAGCAGATTTGAAAATAACGAAACTAGAAGTTGAAAACAAAGCTCTCAAGAACGAGAAGGATGTTTTACGACAAACCAACAAACTACTTATTGATGAAAATGATATTTTGAAAAATGACAATGAGAAATTATTTGTCAAAACCGATGGTTTAAAGAAAGAAAATGAAGTTTTGAAAACCGAAATCAAGGATCTAAAGGTAAAGTCGAAGATCTATCACAGTCCATCAAGAATACGTTCAATAAATTTAACGAAAGTGATAAAAAGTTGAATATGTTAATTAGTAGTCAAAGACCTTCCTTTAAAAAACACGGATTAGGATATGAATCTGGGAGCTCATCAAATAGTTTGAAAAAGACAATTTTTGTTAAAGAAAATAGAATTGGGAAAAACCAAGCAATTGTTCAAAATGAGAACCGGAAGAACAATAACAGCATAAGGTACATCAGAAGGTATGTTCAACCAAGTTATGCTATCAGAAGGTATGTCAGAAGGTACAGGTATGCATATAGTGATTATCTAACACAAAATAATTATAAAAAGGAAATCAAAGGTTTCATAAACAGCCATATGCATGTTCATTTTGTAATAAAATAGGTCATATTGAAAAATATTGTTTCTACAAAAGAAATAAGCTCAGTACACATCAAGTTAAGAAACAAGATAAGACGAGCTTGACTTATTAAGGACCTAAGTTTGTTTGGGTTCCTAAAAAGGTTTGATCACCTTGTTTTTATTTGCAGGAACAAGGAGCAAAAATAAAAGGAACATGGTATTTGGACAGTAGATGTTTAAGCCATATGACTGGAGATCCTTTCTTGTTCACTAGCATAATATGGAAAGAAAAAGGGTATGTGAGATTTGGTGATCATAGTCGTGGTAAAATAATTGGAACGGGTACAATTGGTTATCCCCCATACATGATTGAAAATGTTTCTTTGGTCAAAGGATTAAAGCATAATCTTTTAAGTATAAGTCAATTATGTGATAAAGGCTATCAAATGAATTTTGAGAAAAACAAATGTTTTGCATATAATTCTAATGGAATTAAATTTTTTGAAGGATTTAGAAAAAGAAATGTATATCTAATTACACCATCTAATATGAATATTGAATGTTGCTTTTTGACAATGAATGATAGCATTTATGGATGGCACAAAAAAACTAGGTCATGTGAATTTTAATCACTTGGAAAAGTTATCTAAAAGGAATATTGTTGTTGGGTTACCCAAAATTAGTATAAAGCAGATATTAAATGTTCAACTTGTTTGAAGAATAAAATGGTCTCTATTTCACACAAAAGTATAAATTTGATGTTAACTAAAAGACCTCTTGAACTTTTACATCTTGACTTATTTGGGCCTACTAGAACACTAAGTCTAGGAGGAAGCAAATATGGTCTTGTAATAGTTGATGACTTTTCAAGATATACATGGGTATTCTTTTTAAAACATAAATCAGAAACTTTTGAAATTTTTCAAAAATTTGCTAAACAAATACAAAATGAAAAAGGTTTTTCCATTATTTCTTTAAAAACTGATCATGGTACAGAGTTTGATAATTCATCATTTATTTCATTTTGTGAAGAACATGGAATAAATCATAATTTTTCTGCACCATATACACCTCAATAGAATGGGATAGTTGAAAGAAAGAATATGACAATACAAGAAATGACACGTTCTATGTTGAATGAAAGTGGAATAGCTGAATATTTTTGGGCTGAAGCTGTTGCAACTGCTTATTATATCATGAATAGAGTATATATTAGACCTCACAACACAAAAACATCCTATGAATTATTTCGTGGTAGAAAACCAATTGTTTCATACTTTCATGTATTTAGTTGTACATGTTTTGTGAAAAAGAATGCACATAATCTTGGAAAATTTGATGAAAGATCGGATGAAGCAATTTTTCTTGGATATTCACAACATAGTAAAGCATATCGTGTTTTTAACAAAACAACAAAAATAATTGAAGAATCTATTAATGTACGTTTTATTGATGTAAAAGATGATTTTGATGACGATGATATGCTAGCTCCTGAAAATAAAGTTAATGATATGAGTCAGAAATCTGGTGAGTGGGGTGTAAAGAGCAGGGAGAAGAAGATTGATACAGCTAGTATGAATATTAATCATAATATCGAAAGTCCACAAGGATCTGCTAAGGCAGAAGGTAAGGCAGAAGATAACATAGATCTAAACATTAGCAATCTTGAAAGTTCAAAAGCATGGAAATATAAATCTTCACATCCACCTAGCTTAATCATTGGTGATATAGAATGTGGAACTAGAACTATATCTAAATTACAAGAGCTTGAAAATTACTTTGCTTTAATATCTGAAATAGAGCCAAGTAACATAGATGAAGCATTAAATGATGAAAATTGGATAAATGCTATGCATGAAGAATTGAATCAATTTCAAAGAAATAATGTTTGGAACTTAGTTCCTAGACGTTAAGACAAATCAATCATAGGAACAAAATGGGTTTAAAAATAAATTGGATGAAAATGGTAAAATTGTTAGAAATAAAGCAAGGCTTGTAGCTAAGGGATATTGTCAAGAAGAAGGATAGATTATGAAAACTTATGCACCAGTTGCTAGATTGGAAGCTATAAGATTATTACTAGCTTATACATGTTATAAAAATTTTAAATTGTTTCAAATGGATGTAAAAAGTGCATTTTAAATGGTTATATTAAAGAAGAAGTATATGTTGAACAACCACCTATTTGAGGATACATTTAAGCCTGATCATGTCTTTAAATTAAGAAAAGCTTTGTATGGTCTGAAACAAGCACCAAGAGCTTGGTATGAGAGATTAGTGAATATTTCATATCAAGTGGATATCAAAGAGGTACGATTGACACAACCTTATTTTTAAAATATTATAATGATGATATAATTGTTGTACAAATATATGTATGACATAATATTTGGATCCACTAATGAACAATATTGTCAAGAATTTGCAAAGCTCATGCAGGCTGAATTTGAAATGTCCATGATGGGAGAACTAAATTTCTTTTTGGGATTACAAATCAAACAATCAGAGGATGGAATTTTCATTCATCAAGAGAAGTATACCAAACAAATTATGAAAAAGTTTGGATTTGAGAACTCAAAAGAAGCTACTACACCAATGAGCTCATCTATAAGGTTAGATGTTGATTCTTAAAGTAAGAAAATTAATGAAAAATTATATAGAAGTTTAATTAGATCTCTTTTGTACTTGACTGCATCTAGACCAGATATACTGTTTTCCATATGTATTTGTGCAAGATTTCAAAGTAGTCCAACTGAAAAACATTTAAAAGCTGTTAAAAGAATTTTCAAGTACATTGCTAATACTGCAAAATTAGGAATTTGGTATCCTAAAAATGAAATTTTCGAATTAATAAGATATTCAGATGTTGATTATGCAGGATGCAAGGTTGATAGAAAAAGTACTTCTGGTACTTGTCAATTCTTAGGAAACAAACTAATTTCTTGGTCTTCAAAGAAACAGAATTCAATTGCTTTATCTACAGCAGAAGCTGAATATGTCTCAATTGGAAATTGTTGTGCACAAATTCTTTGGATAAAACGACAATTACAAGATTTTGGATTAAAATATAAAAACATCTCAATTAAATGTGATAATACAAGTGCAATAAATTTAACAAAAAATCCTATGCATCATTCTAGGACTAAACATATAGAAATTAGACATCATTTTATAAGGGATCATGTAAATAATGGGAATATTAACATAGAATTTGTTTCTACTGAAAATCAATATGCTGATATATTTACTAAACCTTTGGATAAGATGAGATTTGAATTTTTAAGAATGAAATTGGTATATGTAATCCTTTTTAATTAATTTCTTTAAAGTCAAAATTAAATTTCAAAGTTTAAATTTAAATGAAATTTAAAAATAAAAATAAATAATAATAATAATAATTTTAAAAATGGCGGTAATTTTCTTGGAAACATGCAGTTGGTGACATTTATTCCATTCTAAATGTCTATCTTCCTAACGCTCTTCTCTCTGATCACAAAAATCAAACTTTTTCTTCTCTCTGATCTTGATCATCTCCTCTTCGAAAATTCAAAATTTAACAAAATGTCTTCAAGAAAATCCTTTCGATTAGCATCAAAAGGCTTCAAATCTAAACTTATAGAAGGAATAATAGCCGTGAGAAGATCCTTCTGATTCAAGAAACTCTCGAAACCTAACAAAAGATGGAAATCTTCGAGAAAAATGCTCAAAGTTCAACATGATAAGGGTTCCAAGAAACAAAAACAAGCTAAGACAACCAAGGATAAAGAATCATCTTCAGAGGAACCAATCGCATCCTCTGAAACCCTCTCAAGAGTAGTACATACCTTGTTCATTTTGCTCCTCAACCACAAAGGAAACAAATCAACTCACAGATCCACAAAGAAGTCTCCTCTAGCCAAAAGGTAGCAAACCAATCAAGTAAGATTCTTGAATGTGCTTATGTCAATCTTAAATTTTTTAAAGACAATGGCTTTTTTTTGAAATTGGTTGAATCGTATAGGATGTCAATCTTTAACATTTCTGGAATAGTTGATTCTGTAATCCAAGAGTTTTATGATCATCTAGAAGAATTAGAGGACTCAAAATTAAGAACAAAAGTGGCTGGAAAGGTTTTTACACTCAATAGGAAAGATTTAATTGCGTGTTTTCATATGAAAAACCAAAAAGATGACAAAAATTTTACAATATGATAGGAAATCATTGTATAAGGAACTGAATGATGGAGTAGGAAATTTTGTAGAAAAAGATATATTTGCTACCGAATTTGAGTTGGTGGTACGCTTACTTCACAAAGTTGTAATTGATTGCCTTCTACCAAGAATGGCATTCAACAACAATTTCAATAGAGGAAGCAGTAGTGATTTTAGCCATGAAGAAAAATGTGAGTCTTGATATGGCTAGTATGATTTAAGACACATATGGAGAACTAGGAACAACAAACCATATGGCAACTTGTTGATGAAATTATTTACTTTCAAGAAAATTCATCTTCCCAAAACTCCTAAAGTACCTATTTCTCTAAAAAAATAGGAGAAACAAATTTGAAAAAGATAAACAAGGTGGATTATTTCTAGTTTCTCTAAAGATGGGTCTTGGTATATACATCCCAAGTTTAGTAAAGTTGGATTTGATTGGCAAAAGATCAAAGCAATAGCTAAGGGGGAGTTAGTTATGCCAGCAGAGAGTTCCTCAGAAGGTAATGAGGCAGAGAAAGACAAAGAGAAATCCTCAAAGAACAAAGGAAAAGAGAAAATGGCTGCAAAGAAGACACGGAAACATCATCTTAGAACAGGGGGTAAATTTGAGATTAAAGAGGGTAGAGGAAAAGCAAATGAGAGTGACTCAGAGAGTGAGTCAGAACCTGTGCCTCCTCATGATCCAAGTGGTGAAACCCCTCATTCTTCTTTTCGAATGGTTGTAGAAAATCTTGTCTATCAACATTTACAATCAATCAAGAAACCCTTGATAGAATCTATCTTTGATTCTCTTAAGGAATTTAACTTTGGTCATGAGAATATTCCTTCAACATCTCATCATCCTCCAACATCATATCAATTTCCATCTTCTGAACATTTTGATCACCAGCCTATCATGTGCAAGAAGATGTCTCAACTCAGGATATACCCTTTGCTCCTAATCAACATGTCGGTGCAACAAAACAAGACGCACCTACAATTTCTGTCTTTGATCCAACAGTGGTTCAAATGTCTGATTTGTCTATCGTTCCATACATACAGCCAACAGAATCTCCTTCAACATATCAACCATCTGAAGTTGAAGTAATCACCTCTGTTCTTACTTTTCTTCACTTGCATAACTTGGTTTTACACCAATTCCACAGCTCGCCAAATCTTTCGTCAAAGAAGAAGAAGAAAGCTCAAAAAACCTGTTATTTCATTGCATATCAGAAAGACCAATGAATTTTCTGTTGTTGTTTCTTTTTATTTTCCAAAGACTCTTTTATTTTGGTCTGTAAGAACTTGAATCCTTAATGTTCAATTGCTATGCATTTTCTGGTATATCACTTTTCTGATGCTAACAAAAAGGGGGAGAAGAGAGATAACAAAATATTATTGATTGTTGTATTGTTGTTACTGTTAAAATCATGTATGCATGATTACTGGAGATGTAAGGAGATGTTTGATGCTGCTGCATTATCACATATAAGTAGAAATCATGACAATTATATGATTCAACAAAAATATTTCTTATTTTGTTCACATGGGGTTTTGTTATCATCAAAAAAAGGAAGAATGTTAATTTCTCTCAAAAGATGATTTTGATGATAACAAAAAGACTTAAATGATTTCTCACATATTTTGTTTCAGTGTGCAGCATTAGATATTAATAATGTAAAACTATATCAGAAAGTTAGACAATGAAACATTTATTCATCAAAAGTTTACTCAGAAGGTTCCAATGAGAATAGCAGGACATTTTTTTTTAGTCATCACAGGGAACGTCAGAAGGTTTATAAACTCTATGAGAATCATGTGTTTTTCAATTCAGATTTAATTTATGAAGACCTAGCTCCAATGTTGAGTATAATTTGGTATTATGCTCAATGTGTTCCACAAAGTTGGTTCAAAATCCACAGGGATTAAAATTCAAATTAATGTTTGTTTTGGAGTCCATGAACACACAGTTGAAGTTCATACGGCCTAGAAGTGAAATTCAAATTATACAAACTTCTTACATTTGAGGAGAAAGTTAATATGCATAATATGAAGTGTTTACAAAATACAATTCAGATTTTTATGGAATGTGTCCAAAGATTTCTTGAGTCATACGAAGAACATGGAAGCTTAATAAAGCATGAATAGTACCAGAAGTTGAAGCTGTGCAACGAAGGATAAATCCAAGTCCGATTTTTCAGTATAAGATAAACATAAAAACTATTGGTTATTTGATTTATCTTCTGAAGCTGGAATTTCGGAGAATGTCTCAAGAGTTCAAAAATCGAAGTAAGTCAACAAATAGATAAACGTGAGCTGATATTTCGAGGATTACACGCATGAAAATCTGGACAGTTCATCCTTTCGCTCTTCTAGCCGTTAGAGTTATTAGAATAAAAAGAAAAAATAGAAAGATAGAACAGAGAGGAACAACAACATGATACTCAATTTGCTACAGTGATCAAAGCCTTCTTACGAGAGAAATTGTCATATTCTATTGTTACTGTTCATTTGAGCAAATAGCTTTAGGAAATTTAATTTTTATTCTTCTTGATTTGATCTTATAATTTTAAGTGTGAGTTGAGAGTTACAAGTAGGCTTAGTTGATTGATTGATTGATTGAGAGAATCAAGCTAAGTGAATTGTAGCCAAAGGATTGGCAAGAACTTCTTGTAACTTTTATTGATTTGATTGGATGTGGAATACAACCGGTGAGGAGTACTAGGACTCTGGCTTGGAGCTGGAAGAGAGGATTGACGCTCGAGGCAACCTCTATATATCGATTTGCACTTTCTTCTCCTTATCTCTCTTTAATTTCATGATTTGTTGTTTGTGTTTTATATGTGTGATATATGCTCAGAAGGTTAATCAGAGAGTAAATCATTCATATTTTTCTCTCGGAGAGTTAAACGAAGGTTTCGAAGTGTGAAAGTCTTGAATCACTTTTGATCCAATTTTTGTTTAAAGATTTTATTTGTTAAGATTATTGTTTTAAAAAGTTTTAAAGCCATTTTAGTTGAATAATCAAGTGGGTGAAATTGTTTAAAATTTTGAAAAATAAATTTTTATAACAATTCACCCCCCCCCCCCCGGGTTATCTTTCGGGACCAACACTTAATTAACAAATGGCATTCCTTTGCCCTTCTTTATAAAATATTTTTTTTTGTATATTACTTAAATTATAGCACTTGTATCAAGTTCAATTCAAATTACTTATATAGCACCATATCACTTAAGAAAAACAACATAATATATTCAGGCATTCATTATCTTAAGCGATTTAGCCAACTGTAATTACTTTCAAGCATGCTCCCTTCTCCACACTTATGAGAGACATTATCCCCAATGTCTCAACTAATCATTAAAAACAAAGGAAACATGATAAATAAAGAAATTAAAATCAATTGAGAATAGAAAAACTCCCATGAGATATTTAGAGTGTGGCCTATAAGATTGGTCACGAGTAGAACTAATCATTGAAATCATCACTTACAAGCATGCAAAAGGTGGAAGAAGCATTTGAAGGTAGAGTATACACTAGTCCCGGCTACGAGATAGACTGTAGTAGGGACTGGAGGGTGTTTGGCATCTGTTTTCCAAAGTTATAGCCATGACTTAGAGTATAGCAGTTCCTCTACCCTAAGTCACAGCCGTGAGACATCCAGTAGTAGCCTTTAGGATGGGTTGCTTACTCTTTACCCAAATGTCATACCCATGACTATCAACGTGATTGAGTGCTTCACATCAATCACAAGCATAATGCTGGCTAAGATCTCCTTTGTGGCCTTAAAATCCTATTTTCCCGGTCGTGATGATGGTTGAAATAGGGGATTAGCTTGTTCTTCGTGCCCATGATCTAAGGCATGACACTAACCCTGATTTTGATATTTGCAAAGTTTCCCCACACTTAAAGCTCTTGAACTCTAACTTCATGGAATTTGCTTTTCCACAAGCATATCTCTTTAGATATTATTCCATATATCTTGAATATGACTCCTACAATCACCAAAAACTTACAAGCCAGGTTAAATCACACCAAAAGTACAAAAACTTAACCCAGTCACATAGATGCACACACATAAAGACAAACATATCATAAACAAGAACACTTCACTTCACAAAACATACAAAACATTAATAGACAATGTAGAGTAGAATAACATAACGATAACAATGGAACAACAAAAAAAGTTGTGACTAGATTAATGAGCCTCTAGTATTCTTAATGATGCCATTCCCCGGCAACAATGCTAAAAACTGGACGGGCTCTAATTGAGTGAGCAAGGTTTAAATTTATAATCATATATTTCATTTTCCTAAACACGGTCAAAGCTAGGTAAGTGCACCTCTTGTTATGTAGTTTGGGATTAAGTATAGGGTCATCTCCCATGGGGAACTAATTAAGCACTAGTACTAACCTTTTTCTCATTATATAGCATAAAATAAGTTGATAGTATTAAATTACTAATTATAATATTTTTCATTTAAGGATGCAAAAACATATATTAATGCGTAACAAAGAGACACAATGCAAACATAACACATAGGTCTGCAAACCATGATTAACATGTAATTTCACACTATCAATGTATTGTTATTAGTCTTAACTATATAATTTAACATACTCCTTTAAAGTCTTTCTCAAGATCAATAATGTTTAATCTTGATTTTATCCATTAGAATCTCTTCCAAAGCTAATAACAAATCAATGACCGCATTAAGTTTAGGAGTTCCATAGAAAATTGCAAAAGATTTCACTGTCTTATCTTCAAGACTAAGCAATCCTTTTCAACAGTTTAGATCTATTCACTTTGATGAACTCTTAATCTATCCAAGTGAAATCTAGCAAAAGTCCATGTCATGCACTACATAAACTAATGTTAAATATATGCTATTACTAAAATTAAGAAGTCTAATAGTAATTATGAATTTAACACACTTCTACATAGAAAATCATGAAATTTGCAAAATACACTACAATAAACAAACATTAGGCAAAACACAATAAGAGTAAGATGAGGGATAGAAAGACAACACCTGTTTCTTTCATTGCTATAATTGTCTACAACAACACATTAAAGATCCTTCATTGGTCTCTCTTAAGTTCCATGGATGAATCATCACAAATATAGCACTTACACATCACAATACACTCACGCACACTCACCCCCCTTATAGGGTGGAGAAGATGTCTACATTGTTCCTACAATAATGGTTATAATGAATGAATTAATTAATTAATGAAATCTCTAGATATGAGCCTTCTTGGTAAGGATGGGTATGTTGTCTTTTATACCTAGGTCACTTCCCTAAGGGTTACAAGTCATTATATATGACTTATCATATGTGGCATCTCTTAGTTATAATGTTTAAAGAAAATTCAGAAAAGTCATCTTCAAATCACATTGACATTCATAGGCGGCAAAGACACCTTGGTAAAGACTGGTCACTTGAAATTCATGAATCACGCCCTTGATTATGGCGTTTGTAGATTGAAATAGTAAATCACAATCGTGGCATTGCCTTTATGGATACTGATATTGTTAAATTCAAGAATCATACCCTTAACACTACCCTTGGTATCATGAATCATGGAGGGTAGAGTTTGGCCACTTGGAAATAGTGAATCATGAGCATAACATTGCCCTTAGAAGCCTCTGGACTCTAAAATTCTTCATTCATTAGTAATGACAAGCATGATGGTGACCTTAGAAGCTTCTGGATTTTGAATTTTCACAAATCACGGGTGTGATATTGCCCTTAGTGCTTATGTGCCTTTAACTTCTCCATTTCATGCCCGTGATTGGTCTCTATGCTAGTCTATCTTTACTTCGTTGGATAAGTCCTAGTGAAATTCTCCATAAAACCCCTTTAAATGTCTTTAATATGCTCCAATATGACCTAAAATGAATATATATCCAAACTAAGTGTTAATTCTATTATAACTCATGTCAATAAAACTATAAATTAGACTAAATTAGCCACTAAGAATAAGGATAAATTGTACCTATCAAGTGGTTGTCCCTTGGAAGAGCAATTTCTTAACTCCTCTTGTCACGCCCCGAAGAGTACCCTAAACGTGGCAGTCCGCCACATATAAGATCAAGACTTAAGAATGACAATCTTAGTCATGTGAAAGTCTCAGTACTACATGTAAGGCGTACAACATGGTAATAGGAGATGCTTTAAGGAAGTGTGGTTTAAACAAGTAATAATGAACATACAAGAATCTAGAAATAAAGTTATCTCATAAAAATAAATAAGAGTCTATTACATAAATCAGAGGGGTATTCCCCCGCTAAATCTCCTAAGATCTCATAAAGGTTACTAGTCTTTACACATAACTTAAACACTTCATCAAAAGATTTTAAAGAAATTCTAATCTAATCCTTCAAGTAGATTTCCTCCAAAAGCTCCCAAAAGAAAAATTACGCGGATATGGTGAGACCTTCGGTATAAGAACAAATGTTTCTACGTATAAAAATATCTATAGGGATGTAAGCTTTATGAGCTTAGAGAGAATAAACCCGATAATCATACCTAAGACAAAGGAACAACCAAGTTATTAAACAAGTGATATGCCACAAACACATGAGCATACAAGACATATGAATTTTTAGGAATCATATGTTGAATGAATTTATGCCCTTCATTCAGGGTTGGGTATTTCGGCCAATTACAGCCAACATTTGTTAAAAAACATTTTTATAGATCTTACCGGCTACTATTCTTCATAAAAAACACGTAGTTCTTACCGGCTCCTACTTGCCATCAATTTATAGATTTTACCGGCTCCTATTCGCCACATATAGATACTACCAGTTATGTCAACCACTATTATCATACACTTCCTACCAATTGTATAATAGCAAATGAAATGTAACTCAACGAATGAAGCACGTGTCTCAATTTTTATTTAAAGTCTAGCCATTTGAATTACAATTTCCAGCAAGTGATTATCTAATTTCAAACACTTTAACATGCTATTTAAACATACAATTCATTATAAGCAATTCATGGCTCGATATACTTAAAAATTCTTTCATCAACATTATAATCACATGCATCTTCAATTTTATCTTTTCTTAAATCTAGTGCAACTATGCTACAAGCACAATCATAAGTATGAAAATAAGAGAAGTAGACTCACTTGGCCATGGTTCAACAATACTCCCTTAATCGTAATAGTCCTTGGGGTAGTACACGTCTTCCTCCTCATTTCCTAAACAAGGAAATACCTAAAATGAGTATTCCATAGAATTTCCAATCAAAATTTATAGTTTCTATTCTCTAATTGCGGTAAAATTCGCATAGGTAGAAATTCCAACTTAAATAGCCATAACTTTGCTCATTTTAACTCGGAATTTCTTATATTATTACCTTTTTCTACTAAATCGAAAAGATATATCTATTTCTAAGATTATTTTTGTCATATAAAGTTATTTCGGTTCCAAAAACGTTGGGTGCATATTCATCACGAAACTCTAGTTTTTAAAACATAAGTTTACAAACTTTTCTTTATCCAAAAATACTTTTACCAAAATTTAGATATTCGTATAGTTGGAAAAATCCTTTAAATATATAATAATATATATTGACTCATACCATATGCATGAATTTAGTGAAGTTGTTTCAATAATGATATTTGTAAAAAATGTGTTCTAGAAGTTGGAAAAGCAATACTTTGAAGTTTCCTCTTTAGCTTATTGGAAAATCCTTTGAATCCTTTTAAGTGAGTATCTCCTCCTTATAAATTTTATTTTTACCCTTTTGGAATTAATTAAATTTGTCTCAAATAATTCTTGTCTCTTTAAGATTTCTATAAACATAATTTTCTTGGGGTTGAAAAATAAGCTCCTAGATATTCTTTGATAGTAGTTAAGATTATCAAGGTTTTTATATTCTTAGTTTTTCCTAAAGTTTCATTTTATTTTAATAAGTAGAAATGATTGCTAAGTTGTTTACTAATTTTTATTCTTAAGAAAATTTCATTTCTAGAAAAGAGCTTTCTTATGATTTTACATCACTTGTCTATTTCTTAATATTTTAGAATATTTATGAAATTTTCCACAAGGAAATATGATGAAACTTTGCTAATCAAGAATTTGAAATCTTAAGTTTTTAAAGAAGACTTTTCCGTTTTATTATTTTGAAAGGAGTATGTGTGGTATATCTACTTTATATATCATTTGTTGAAATTCTTATGTTCTCTTGCTACCAAAAACTTATGATGAGTTTATCTAGATTTTGGAAAAAAAAATTTAAGATAGACTCTCATGTTTAAAAAAACAAAATTCATTTCTTAAGTTACAAAAGTTTATTTTTAAAAGGAGTCCTCATCGTTCTTTATTTTAGAAAATCTCCTTTTTATCTTTTAAGACAATATCAATTGCTCATGTATGAACATGAATATGTAATCATGAGAAATAAAATAATATATCTATAAGATAAGATATATATAAAAGCAATAAGAGCATAATATTAAAATCAAGTATTGGGAACCTTAGTTTCATCAATGTATCTCGATCAAGTATTGGGAGCCTTAGCTTCATCAAGGCAACCCAAGACTAAGAATAGACTAGTCCTAAAAGAAAAGAAAAAGAAAAGAAAAGCATAATAATACGAGCAAGTTAGATGATGTTAGTGAGCATTAGGCTCTAAATATAGATATACATATACTTAATAATACATATAGAGTTAGATTTAGGAGCATAATAACCATAATAACAATATGATATCATAATAACAATAAGATAATAAAATTAGAATTCTTGTCATGTACAAGAATAAAACATGAGCACGTTGTTGCTTCTACAATTCATGTGAGTTTCAAGAAACAATACCATGGTCATGCTAAGTTACATGACATGAAAATAATAGTGGTAGAAAGTTTTTACTTGAGAATGTTTTTGTTGAATGAAGATGGTAGATGAATGTGATATTAATGAGGTAGTAAGAAATGATAGATGGTTTATGTGTAGTGAAGAATTTTTGGAAAGAAGTGAATGGAAGAGAGTTTTGGAGAGGATTTATGGAGAGAGAAGTGTGGAGAAATACTACGAGAATTTTGTTATGTAATTTGAGTGTGTGAAAGAAATGGAGGGAGATAGGGTATTTAAAGAGTTCTATGGATGGAAATTAGATGTAATAAAATAAATTAAAAAAAAAATTAGAGTCAGAGAGAGGGGATGGCGCCGACATAAGAGGGAGAGAGGAGAAATTTATTTTATTTATTAATTTTGTAATAAAAAGTAATTAAGATGTGAAATATAATTGATGTGAAGTTGTATTGGAAATGTTAAAAATAAAAAAATAGGTATGTATGTAGTGAGAATAGGTTTTAAGATAAATTAGAGATAGATAAATAGTAATGAAGTAAGATAGGACAATGAATAGTAAACAAGACTAATAATATACCGGTAGTAAAAAAAAATACACGTTATAATATGATATCTATTATTTTTAGCTATATAAAAATTACGAAACTGATATTTTTGAAATCTTTGTATTATTTCGAACCTAATGGTGTTATCGAAAATATTTTTACTAATATGAGCCCCAGGATACGCTTTCGAGAGCTGATCCCATTCGGACCTGAAATACACTACAAATTTGCGAATCTGATATTTTTAAGCTTTCTTATATTGTTACAAACTATTATCCATGATAATTCGATTTCGTTATTTAGGGTTTAAGAACAAGGGATTGTCGAATCTAAACTGTAGAGTTGTCATAGTATTTTGTTGACTTTAGGGTTTTCAATTGACCTTTAATTCTAAGATTAAGCTTAAACTTAACAAAATTTCAAGGATTTACACCTCTATTATCTAAGCTATATTAAAGAAATAAAAAAGAAATTGAACAATGTTGAAAGCACAAATAAGGAAAATGATTCAGGACATAAGTTGATGCATATCCTTCACTCATGAGCGTAATGCTTAGAGAGATTACTAAGCACTGTTATACTTTAAATATAAGGGAATACTATTATTTGACCTTTTGAATAGTTTTCTTTATATTTTAATTTAAACAATAAGGGTAAAAGCTA
>JAMXBD010003875.1:0-98551 GCA_024138025.1 Combretum micranthum
TCCCCCATGCATTAATTATTTTTCTTTTTCAATTTATTTTATTACATCCAAAAATCACTCCAAAAATTCTATAAATACCCCATTCCTCTTTCATTCTTTCACACAATTCTTTACACTACCAAAACTCTCTCAAAATCTCTCCACAAATTCTCTCTTCAAGAATTTTCCTACCAAAACTCTCAAACCAATTCCTCACAAAAATCATTCCTCATACATAAACTATCAACCACATATCACTACTCACATAATACCCATTTCATCACCATCTTCATACCTCTTACATACCTTAGGTAAATATTTCTTCCATCTATTATTCATCCATGTCATGTAACTTAACATGACTATGGTGTTGTTTTGAAACTCATATGAGTAGTAAAAGCAACAACATGTTCATGTTTTGTTCTTGTACATAAGCTTCCTATTTTATTATGTTGTTATTATTATTGTGATTATTTGCTTATATATATAGATTATGTATATTATGTATATATATTTATTTAGAGCATATAAGCTCATTTGTTATTTATTTATTTTCAAGTTATGCAATTTATTTATTTTATGTTGTTATTAAGACTAGTCTTAGACTTGTCCATATCAAGTCAAAACAATCTTTTATTTATTTTCTTTAATCTTTCGGGACTAGTCCATTCTTAGTCCCGGGATGCCTTGATAAAGCTAAGGCTCCAATACTTGATCGGGATTCCTTGATGAAGCTAAGGTTCCCAATGCTTGATATTTTATTTTCTTACTCTTATTTATTTCTAGTATTTTCTTATGTTCTTAATTTATATGCTCATGATACTTGCATTTACATAATGCTAATGTCTCAACAATCTAAAAATAGAATTTTACTTTACTAAATAAACTCAAAGCTAGAATTTCGATTAATGATTTATCACAAAATCATGAAGTTATTATCAACAACATAGAAATGGAGTTTTCTCAACGTTTTCATAAATAACAAAGATAGATTTCCAAGGAATCATAAGAAATAAATATTTTCTTTGTATATTATGTTAACCTAAGCTTTTATAATATAATTTGTTAATATTAAAAGTTTTACAAAAAGCTCAAGATTTAAACTCTTTTAAACTTCGAAATAAAACTAAGAAAACAAACTAATTTTCAAAGTTAAGATAAATTCATAAGGTGATGAACCCACTTAGGAAAAATAATGATTTTCAAATTTCTAAAAAGAAGGAACTCATTTTCAAAAGAATATAAATAGATTAAACAATAATGGGTTTTATCAATAAAAGATGATTCTTTTCAAAAGAGATGAAAGAACAAGTTTTGGAAAGTAAAAGCTTATATTTTAGAAAGGAATATAAGAAAACAAGACTCATTTTCTAAGACCATCTTAAATAAACAAATTATAAAAGGTTTTCGACAACTTAATGTACTTTTGATAAATTAATCTTTTATCACTAGAAATGAAATTATGAAAGACTAGGGTTAAAGGAAAATTTGCTTGTTTTGGAAAAAGGAATGAAGAAAATAAAATAAGATTATACTCATTTATAACAACCTAAGAAAAATATAAAGTTTCTTTAAATACTTAAAAGGAAGTTTTCAAAGCTAAAGTTTAAATGAATTGTTTTATGAAATAAATTGTTGAGACACTACCATTAGGATTTTTGCATATAAAGTGAGCTTGCCTATATATTCAAAGTGTTTATCAAATATAATTATATACATATATTGTTACAAAAGGATTTTCTTTAAAATGGAGTTGAGCTAGAAAATGGATTTTTGCAAAAGTTTAGAAAATTCGTTTGGAACCCAAATGACCTTTTATGACCAAGATAAGTTTAGAAATGGATAGAACTTTTCGAATAGGTAGAAAACGGTATATCATATGCGAAATTCCGAGTTAAAATGAGCAAGTTATGGCCATTTTAAGTTGGAATTTCTCTTATACGATTTTACCGCGATTTTAAGAAAAGTTTAGAATCTCCAAGGATAGAATTTCATGAAAGACTTATCCCGGGTATTTCTTTTGTCTAGGTGACGAAGGACACGAGAATACCCTACCCGAGGATTTCTACGACTAAGAAGATAGCGAAATGGACGAGTGAGTTATTCCTTCTAATTTCGTTACCTTGCTTGTGCTTGTAATGTAGTAGCATTAGTATACTAAGAAAAGATAAAAACGAATATATTTGGGGATTTCGGGATTATGCGTATATATATGATTCTATGTTTATGCGTGAATTGAGAATTAAGAATATCGCAACTTCGATCTGCTTGTTTAAATAATTTTGTTTACTTACTTGTATGATTGTTTATTGTTGCTAAATTGATTGATCGCCCCTAATAAACCTTAATAAGGTTTGACCTAAGAACAATAAAACGTTCACGCATAGCATCCATCGAGTCACATCTATTTCGGAAGGCTGCTACTCCTACGCGTAGAGTTGGATTGGCTGTGATCGTGCGGTGCCACGGGCCATGTTCCTTCCTGGAGAATCCAAATCGCTCGGGGAAAGCGACTCTAGGTTCGGAGCCGAGCCAACCGAACGCTGTGGGTGAGGACCTGGGGACTAGCAGTAGAAGGTCGAGGACCTTCAACCCCGATTCCCTAACCTTTGATACGGAGGGGTAAATCCGTTCTATATATGGTTTCCGGATGACTATATATATTCGCGTAATCATGTGATTGTTGCATTGTATGCATAGCATATGTGTGATTAAATAAATAAACTTGTTTGAAAATATGGTGCGAATGAAAAGGAATATCTCACTAAGCTAGTTGTAGCTTATACCCCTATAGATTTGTTGAAACAGGTATATTCGTGGATTAAATTTGAGGATCATGACATTAAGGAAGTCATGGACGGATGATTAAGGATATGGAATCATACGATGAAGAAATTTTGTAAGGTTCTTTATATGTGCTAACCTATATGATTAGGACGTATATTTATTTGAAGATAATAGAAGAATATGCCCTTAAGAATTGAAATGTGATATGCTTATGTTTTATATTAAGTATTCTCTTTGCCTTGTTACTTATTTATTATCAATGTAAATTGCGCTACTCCGATGCGTCCCCTTGGTTGTGATGTACGCCTTGTACATAATATGGAAGCCTTTGCATGACTAAGGTAGTCATTCCTAGGCTTTAGTATTGTGTACGGCGGACTGCCACGTTTAGGGTACCCCTCGGGGCGTGACAAAGGCATGCTTAAAACAAACACTCCAAACTTGGTTAGAATCAATATCAGTAGCATACAAATCCTTAGTATACTCAAATCTAAGCAATTTTGTATGTTAGTAAGTTAAAAGCACATACGTTCTAGATAACGCATCAGCCACTACATTTTCTTTGCCTTGCTTATACTTGATCACATCAGGAGATGTCTCAATAAACTCCAACAATACCACATGTCTTTTATTCAACTTACCCTAAGACTTCAATTTTATGCTCTCATGGTCCGAATGAATGATGAACTCCTTTGCCCATAGATAGCATACAATTCTTTATCATACGTTGAATAGTTCAATGCTACACCACTGAGCTTCTCACTAAAGTAAGCAATCAGCTTGGAGTCCTGCATCAAAACACCACCAATACCTTTTCTCGATGCACGACACTCAATTTCAAAAACTTTATTAAAATTAGGCAGAACAAGCAATGGAGCACTAGTTAACTTATCTTTCAAAGTGTTAAAGGTCTTTTCATGCTTTTCAGTCCATTTAAACTCCACATTCTTTTAACAAGATCATTTAAAGGAGTTTCTATATAACTAAAATCTCTTACAAATCTCCTATAAAAGCTTGCTAAACTATGAAAACTTCTCACTTCATTTGCATTTCTAGGTGTTGGTCACTCCTTAATTGCCTTCACCTTATCTTCATCAACAAAAATTCTATTTACACTCACAAAAATCCAAGGAAAATAACAGATTCCATGCAAAAAGTACATTTCTTTAAATTAGCATACAATCTATTTTCCCTGAAGACATAAAAAACATCAAACAAGTGTTGCTTATGTTCATCCAAATTTTTGCTGTAAACTAGAATATCATCAAAGTATACAACAACAAATTTGCCTATAAAAGCATGCAAAACATGATTCATTAACCTCATAAAGGTGCTAGATGCATTTGATCATCCAAATGGCATTACCAACCATTCATAAAGACCATACTTAGTTTTAAAAGTGGTTTTCCATTCATCTCCCTCTTTCATTTGAATTTAGTAATATCCATTTTTCATATCAATCTTAAAAAAACAAACACGCACCATACAATTCATCATGCATATCATCAAGTCTAGGTATAGGATGTCTATACTATATCGTTATCTTTTTTATTGCTCGACAGTCCACACATGTGCGCCATGTTCCATCTTTCTTAGGTACTAGAATAACTAGAACTAAACATGGACTAAGACTCTCTTTCATGAATCATTTTCCCATCAATTCATCAACTTGCCTTTGTATCTCTTTTGTCTCTTCAAGATTTGCTCGATACGCTGGCTTATTGGGAATTGAAGTACCTGGAAGGAAGTCAATCTGATGCTTAATGCCTCTCAAAGGGGGTAATCCACTTAGTATCTACTCAAGAAACAAGTCATCAAATTCCTACAATGTAGACATAACCACACTAAGAATAGATTGGTTAAGCTCGTTAGTAGCAAAGTAAACATCCTTTTACATAAGTATAAGTAGTTGGTATCTTGATTTCATAATACACTTAACCTCACTCTTTTCAACAATGTCACTCACTTATGTTTCACACTCATTGCTCACCAATGTGTGTTGATCACTCTTTTTCTCACTCCCCTCTTGAGCACTCAAGTGTTTGTCTCTCACTTTGAATTCTTTTGCTATTCTCAATGGATCTTCACAAGCCTCCCATGGCTTTAAAGTTGTTAGAATCATAAGCTTATTGTTCAGGATAAAAGAATAATGATTCTTATAGCCATCATCTAACCTTCCTATCGAACTGCCATAGCCGCCCTAACAAAATATGAATAACCTGCATTGGCACCACATCACATAGAACTTCATCATGGTATTTGCCAATTGAAAATGCAACCAAAACTTGCCTAGCCACCTTGACTTCCCTACAATCACTTAACCATTGCTATTTATAAGGTATCTCATGCCTTAAAGCTTCAAATTCAGCTTATCTACCAATGAGGTACCTGCCACATTCATACAACTTCCACTATCAATTATCAAACTACATATCTTGTTGTTCACATGACATCTGGTATGGAAAATATGCTCACGCGGTACCTCATCACCATCATTCCTAGGCTGAATATTGAGAGTTCACCTAGTAACTAGAAATTCACCTTTCACTGGCCCTTCACACTCCACATCACTATGGTCTTCCAATGGTGGCATATCATTATCATTGGAACTAGTACTCTCCACATCACCATTATCACAAATAACCATTGAAATAACCAAAGTTTTAAATTCATAATTAATGCATGCTAAATTTGATTGTTATATGTATATGCATTAGTGTGAATTGTGATGTTTGAAATAATTGTATGTGTTATGAAGTCATAACTAGATAATAATCTATGGTAAATATATTTAGGTTGATAGTTTATTCATATTAGCAATTATTATGTTAATGCTAATTGTTGTTGTAATGAATATTATATGATGAACCAAGCTTGTTTTAAACCAAAACTTTAGTCCATAAACTTAGCAAATTTTTGGCTTTATTAAACCCAAATTAAGCCAAAAATTAAAGCCTAATTAAGGCCCAAAACCCCTTAGAAAATCTGCCCCAAAATTCAATGATAATGGATTATATCAAACCTTATTTTTACACTTTGGACATCCAAAAATAGACCTAAAAAGAGAAAATTCATAACTCTTGCAAGGCAACATTTTCTAACATCCAAATTAAGATTCTTGCACCCAACACACAAGAATCCATCCCCAACGATCATACATACATTAAGGTTAGTTTATATGATGTATAAGATGCTTTATTTCTCTCTTAATCCATGAAATTTCTGTCAAATATAATGCATGTTGGATATATATGTGTGTTGTTATATTGTGATGTTGAGATAGCTTAGGATTTGTTTATGGAAGTGTAATGATGGTGTTGAGTTGTAGTATGATGAGAAGTGGTATTGTTATTTATTGAAGAGTGGATTCATGTTGAAGTAGTGAATGTGAAGAAAGAATGAAATTATAGGGCTAAGTGTGTTTTAATGGTTGAGAAGGAGTTTTGTGTTTCAATGATGTTAGAAGGGAGTTTGTGTGTATTTGATGATATAGGGTTCTTATACCATGTATTAGGAAAGTTATATTATGGTTTGGAAGAAGTTGGAAGAGTTAAATGTAAAAATTTCATGTTTGAAAAACAGAGGAAATATGCAACATGAACTACAGTGTACGTTGTCTTGAACGTCATCGGCGTACCTGCCAGCTTTAAAAATTTGGCTACTGATCATTCGAAAGGTAGCCTGAACGCCGTCGGCTTAGACCCCAACACCGTCGGCGTTGAGGTCTACACAGCCGAAGCACTGCCGGTGTAATGATCCAAAATTTTGTACATAATGCATTTTTTTAACGATGGCTTCAACGCCGCCGACATAGAACCCCTACACCGCCGGCGTTTAGTCTTACACTGCCGGTGTAAATTGCCAGCGTGGGCCCTACAAATTTCAATTTTTCTAACCTTCTTCCAATATCTTCCAATACATGATATATGACTTTTTGATTAAGGATTTGCCTTGTATGATGTTATATGATATATATATACATATATGTCATGTGATGACTTTGAATTATTTTTAAATAAGATTCAATAACTTCCTAAGTTTTTAAACTAGTGAGTATAAGTTTGGCTTAGGATAGTTATGTTGATATAGTTTGATTTGTGTGGAATAGAGATAGATACTCAGTTGGAGAAATTCCTTTGATTCTCAATCCGATCTAGGTACACAATAATTTGATTGATTATTGCTTAGGATAGGCATATTTAAGTTTGACTTTAATTAAAGACTAATGAAAAGTTTATTGAAATGGTTTGTGATTGAGTCGTGTCTAGTCCGGGAAATGACAACCTTGTCATGATGCAATGGCATGATAGTATAGACGCTTAGCCTAAATCTTTGCCATGATGCAATGATTCAAATACATGATGCAATGGTGGTTTCTTTTAATGGCTAAGTGGATAGCTAATGGGGTTAACTATGTCGGTATATCTCTACTTAGGCTCGGGAGGAAATAATATGTTTTAATTCACGGTTATAGGACTGTTGAACTAAGTGATGTTATAGACCGGGATAAGTGGAGTGTATAAAGGAGTGTGAACCCTAGATGAAGCTATTACTAATCTTTATCGGTTAGATATAGGAGATATAGGTATCTAGTCTATTTATATCAACTCCCTGAACTCCCAGAATTCCCAAGCTTGAATCGAAGTTTGAATACTCCAGTGTTATTTTTTACTCACTTAACTAAAGATAATGAAGTTATGGTTAATTGTTGCATTGCATTGCATTTAGTTAAATGTGCACGGCATATGTATTTGGTTGCACTATTGTGTACTGGGCTCTTGGCTCATATTGCTATCTTGCAGGTGATTATGAGGATAAGCTCTATGACGATATGGGCTATAGGACTGGCTATGAGACATCCATGAATGATTAGGAGTGTGACCTAGTAGTAGTTGTTTAGGACTTTTGATGTATTTTTGTGAAGTGTCTAGGCTTATTTGTTAAGCCCTAAAATGTAATTTTATTTTAAGTGGTATCTGTAATGTAGTTTGTTTGTATGTAAGTTTTATGTGTTTTGAGTGATCCTTGGGAGTCCTTCAATTAATGTATGTGATGTATGTTTTGTATATATGAGATGACCTACTACTTATGTAGCGGTAGTATTTCTTAATTCAAATCATGTGAATATTATATCTGTTTTAAGCAAGCAATCATTACAAACACTTCTTTTTAGACGACTTTATATATAATACTTGGGTATTTCCTAATACTTGCGTATTATGCGTGGTCGGAGGATTTGGTATGCTTAATCTATGGGTTAAGTGGGACGGGTCCTTACAACCATAGTTCTCTGATTTGGATATTAGGAAGCAATATATCCATATCCTTGGCACCTAAAACATCTAATATCATGTGACTTAGAAGATGATTTAGTTTTAGATTTACCTTTTGAAGATGAAACTAGATCTCTTCTTATTCTCTTTAGATTTTGAAGTTGCTTTGTAATCCTTCCACTTTGATTTCCAAGAAGATTTGGAAGATGAACCATAACTCGATTTATCTTTAGACTTTAGCTGCTTCTCAACTTTAATAGCTTTATGTAACAACTCTTCCATGTCCACATAATGTTGTAAGTCTACTGTCGATACCCTATTTTTGCCCCCTTTTAAAAAATAAAAATACAAGAAAAATGAAAAATTTCAAATAATAATAAAAAAGGATAGAAAATACAATAAAAATTGAAAATTATCAAAAAATACAAAAAGATTAGCTAAATTAAAAATCAACAAAAAAATTACCAACTTAAAAAATACTATAAAAATTTAAAAAAAAAAAGAGAAAAGAAACTCAGAAAAAAACCCCATCTTTTTAGTAAATAAGCCCTTTAGAATTAAAATAAAAAATTAGAAAATGAAAAAAAATATAAAAAATATTTCATATTAGTGCACTAGGCTATTTTGAAAATTAATTTGGATCTTGAACCTGTATCAAATTTAGCCTGGTTTGAATGATTTAAATAAATTTTAGGTGAGGAAATGAATCAAAAGTCTAGCATAGCTTTGTTGGTTAAGGCTGAGGAGTGCAAGGGAGGGGATCGGAGTTCGATCCATGCAAGTAATACGATGGGAATTTTTTTTTTTTTGGGAGCATGCATTACCACTCATGCGTACCTTTCAATTTCCATCCGTTATGTCATTAAAAGTATGAATTATTCCAAAATTTAAATGTTTAATGTGGATTTAAGATCAATAATGAAAAGATTCGTCACTCCCCAACCCTGCAAGTTCCATAACCTCCGATCTTTTCATTTGCTTGTAACGACCATTAATGGCCGTGCACCCCTCCATCTTCCTCCATGCTCCTATAAAATGACGACCAATTCCCCCTCTTCGGATCCAAACTGAGAAAATAGATTCCAAAAAAAAAAAAAAAATCTCTCTTGCAGCTCTATTTATCTAATCTCTCTTGTTCTCTCTCTCTCAACGCCTCTACCTTCACCATACAACCATAGCAAGAGCCCACTAGATCTCTCTCTCTCGTACTATCACAAGCCCAAAACCACCAACAACCAAACCTCCTCTTCCTTCACTCCAACACTACCACCCGAACCTAGTTGAACCACCGCCACCAGCCGTTCCAACCACCACCACCAATCACTTCGACGCTAACCGCAAGACCTGTCCCTAATACTTCCCCAGCGAAATTGATTTCTAACCACAGGTTCATCATTTTATTTATTTATTTATTAAATATAAATGCATGAAAAATGTAATTAATAAAAAATCTAATCATATATGTATGTGTGCATGTGATGATGTGTAAATTAGTATTTAAATAAATATAATTAAATTGGTAAATGAATAAATTCTAGGATATATATGCTTTTAGAATATAAATTTGTATACAAGGACTAGGTATAGTTTTTTTTTTTTTTTTTTTTTTTTGATGATAAAAGTTTACACTTGAACATACAATTGAGTTGTATTGTTTTACATTATTGGATCTTTTGTAAATATGGATATTACATGCTAGAATAATAGATATAAATTCTGTTATTACATCTTGTTATATTATTATGATATTATTAGGTGGTTTCTATAAATAGTTGATATATGCCATATTCGATATGTCATAAAGTTTTGATGAAATTGGTTGGCATGATTTTCTCTGTATATAATTTTCTTTTTCCCATATTACTTAGATCCCTACACAGATTAGATCATCTTATCTAAAAAAAATAAAAATGAAAAAGAACAAAAATGTTTTTACCCTTTTTACATTTCTCCTATGTATGGGATATATTAGTAAATAGAGTCTTTTCACTATCGTATAAATATATATCACTTAGTTATTTTTTAAAATACCAAAAATATAATAAATGGGGTTTTCTATAAATTAGATTTTTTAAGGAATTTTCATAAACAAAGAAATCAAAATTAGTTCTCTTTAGGAATTTAAAAAAAAAATTAAATTGGCTAATCATTTAAACTTGGCGAGTTTTTTATAATTAAAAAAAAGACAAACAAATTAAAAATTTTACAAAAATAAAAACGAACTACGAAGACCTGATTTCGGCTAGCGGATACGTAGACACCTGCGAGGCAGTCACAAAAATGAAAAACTTTTGGATCCTTTTTGAAACAAAAACAATATAATATATATATATATATTATTGTAAACATGTAAATTCCTCTTTATAAATAAACAAAATTGAAAAATTAAAAAATCCAAAATTCTCTTTGGCCCATATAATTCTAGATTTCTAAAGCCCATTTAAAGCCTAGATAAATTGTTTACGTTTGAAAATAGCAGCTTGCAAACTCATCAAATTTTTTGTTTTCCCATAGGCCAGTAGCGGAACTAGAAACCAAACCACCTATTTGGTTTTTGTTTCACCTTTTTCCGGCTTTAGCCGATAGCGACTCCAATCAAACTATTTTTCAGAAAACTGAGCTTTTTACAAAAACCCTACTGGTTCCTTATTAAGTGTTCTATATCAAATGGGCCGGGTTTGATATGGATCGGGACTTTAAGAGGAAAGAAGCAAAATTTGAGCTCGACAGCTTGGCGACTCCATTGGGACATCAAATTCAGTGGGCTCATCTAGGTTTAATGGCATTTAGAAATGTTGAAATTTTAAAAATTTAGGCCTTTATACATATCATTGTAAATATTTGCTTTTTTGTCAAAGTTTTTGTTTTGGAGGAGTCGATATATAAAATAGCTAACGGATCTTGAGGTATGTTTTTTTTTATAAAATATTTTGCAATATATGTGTGTTGTGTATATATTTTGTGGTGTATATATTGTGATTTTTTTTAATTTATATGTATTTAGAATGGGCCGACCTAGGCCCATTAGAAACTAAGTTGGAGGGCCATTGTGTAGCCTATGGGCTTATGTGATCTTATCACTGCCCGATGGTGATTAGATATCCGTTTTGATATAATTGATGACCTGTTCCTACTAGGGGCAGTGAGATTATAGAACGGGGTGCCCCTAGAACCTACCATAATTTCTGATTATTGTAAATATTTTTGTGTGCTTGTGTATGCTTGTTGTTATAATAATATCCTTCACAAAAAATAATAAAAATTATTAAAATCAATTCTTTTTAAACTAATGAATAAATTATAATTTGTAAATGGTTTTAAATTTGTTGAATTTAGAAAACAATAAAGAGAATAGGATAAAACAATAAAACTATGTTTGCCTACACATTTTTTTTGTAAATATTTCGCAATAAAACTTGCAAATAAACCTTTTAAGATAAAATTTTATGTAAAAATAAACAAATCATAATAATCAAATGATTTATATTTTATAAATAGAAAACATTACAAATAAAAATAAAAAAGCATGAAAAAAAGGAATATGATGAAAGTCAGAACTTGTCCATGGGGCATTTTTGTAAATATTTTTCTGTTAAGTATGTAAATAAACCCCTTAAAATAAATCATGTGGTTAAAAAAAAACTTACTTATGCTTCTTATAAAAAACAATTAATAATAAATACAAAAAAAAAGTCTTAAGTGTACAACTCCTGTTAAATAGAATTCAATACCCCTTTAAGATCACCTTGTAAATATCCACCTATTTAGTTTTTATGCCAAATAAGCTAACCAATCCATATTTACATAATTATCTGTTCATAAAACAATAAACTCCACAAAATAAAAAAATAAAAAAAATAAGAGAAAAAGAGGCTTTTGTCTAAAGTTTTTTAAATAGAATTTAGTACCCTTTTTAGGATTAATACCCTTATAAATACATACCTATATAGAATTTTGAAATCATGACCTTTGTAGATAAAACTTGTTTAGACAATCTAGTTAAAAGCCATTACTTTGTATATAAAGTTTATCACACATTTATGTTACTCTTAAAAACAAATCCAACATAGGCTACTCATTTGAAAAAATATAAAAAAAATTCCCTCGTCAAGTATAGCTTTCATAATTATAGAAAGTATCCCCTTCGTTAACAAAATTCAATAGAGTTTATTGAAAAATAGCATATTCCAATAAATATTAGTTGTTATATAGAGTCCAATCTACCCTTGTAAATAGGATTTATCCACCTCTTGTTAATAGAGTCTAACTTTAGGCACTCACATTAATATATCACCTTTTGAAAGTTTTTTCTATAAAACAATTTTGTTTTTAAAAAAAATCAAATCAAAACAACAAAAAAAGTTTTTCATGAGCAATTCTCTAAAATCCCATCCTTTTGTAAATAATTTCTTTAAAAAAAATGATGAATTTTTTTTTCTATAAAACAATTATCTTTTTAATTTTTGGGGCAATTTCCAATTCTTTCCTCCTTTTTAAAGAAAATTTCTAAAGAAAAAGAGTCTTCCATCAAAGAAAAAAAACAACAATTTTTTTTTCAATAAAGATTGCTAGTAAGTGGAATGTTTCTAGATCCTAAAATTACTTTAAGTGGTTGGATTTAATCCAATGATTGATAGTCATTCACCTGAGCCAAGAAGCTAATCTAAACACCCAATACACTAAAAGAAGTCCAAAAGCCCATATTTGTCACGCTCCGAAGGTACCCTAAACGTGGCAGTCCACCGTACACGATATTAAAGCCTAAGAATGACCACCTTAGTCACGCGAAGGCTTCCATACTATGTACAAGGCGTCTAACACATGGAGGAGACTCATCGAGTGATACATTTTATGTTGATATAACTTAAGTAACAATGTAAAGGAAATTCAATTTACTATACTCCAAATACAAAGCATTACACTTCAATTACATTAATCGAAAGATTCCACTACAATAAACTATTACAAGGCAAATCATAAAACCTAGCTGATAACTCAAACATTCTTATTCTTGCCGAAATCCCGAAGTCATTCTCGGCTCCAACCATCACGTCCCCACTTAGCATTCTTGAGATAACCTGTTCAATTAAACACCTATTGGGGTATAAGCTATACTAGCTTAGTGAGTAAGAACTCCAGATTACATTTATAACACATCATACAATCAAGTGATTAGTCAGACAAGTGATATGCATCAAACACATGAATTCAACAAACATATGACCTGCTGGAAATCATATGTGGATGGACTTGCGCCCTCCATCCCGGGTTAGCAGATTAACGAATCCTGCGGTACGACGTCGTTTAAGCTTACGGTCAATTGAACTATAAATTCGTTTTCTGGATCACGATTAACCAACTCATATTCGTTTAAGGACAACGATAAACCAACTCAATAATTTGTTTAAGGACAACAAAAAACCAACAAATGCTAATGCTCCATCCCCATCGTGATATGAATGAGATCAATTTCATCTTCAATTCCGAATAATCAATTATACCAATTCTTTTAAGTGATCAATCAATAATCGCAGACAATCAATTCTAATTCATCTATACAAGCAATAGTTAATCACTCGGCTTCGATATTCTTACATTCCAATTCTCATATCAACAAGCATACATAGTCCCCATTCGTCCCCATCATGCATATCCATTTTATCTTTACCAAATATCTAGTGCAACTATTATTACAATCACATACAATAAATGAAATCGGAAGTAATACTCACTCAGCCATTGGATCACCGGTCTCTTAGTACAAGTAATCCGGTGGTAAGGAATCGTCGATATCGGGTCACCTAGAAAGGAAGAAATACCTAATAAGTATTTCATCACTTAACTAGTCCAAGCTATCTCATACAAACTATCAAATTCGTAATTTCGTCCTAAGCGGGAATTCCAACTTAAAACGGCCATAACTTGGTCATTTTAACTCGGAATCTCGCAAATTATATATCGATTTCTATCTACTTCGAAAGATCTATCTAATTCTAATATTATATTTAAGTTTTGAAAACTTTGAAGCTTCGAAAAATCGGATCAGATCGAACAGTAGCAAGTTCCAATTCCGAAAAATAGTTTTGTAATTGTTTGTAATGTTTCTACTTGACAAATCAATTATACATGCAATATGAATGATTTCCTATCATGAATGGCATGTTATGAGCTTGATGTATGCATGCTTTTGACAATATTTACTAAAAGGAATTTTAAAACTTTTTACTTGTAAAACTCCATGGCTATTTACTTTCAAGAAAACTAATTTCCTAACTTTGGTCATCTCCATTTGTTTTGGATTTATTTCTAAGAAAATATAATTATCCTTATTAAAATTGAGTCTTCATTATATCTATTACTTATGACCTTCTCTACATAAAAATTCCCATTTTATACTTTGTAAACATGCTTTTAAAATTGGCTCATCCCAAAATCCGAATTTTGCAAAACTTGTTTTTGTGTGATTCCTTTATGTAAAAATCATTGGATACTTAGAAAATTAAGGCTCAATCATGCCTTACCACTAAGGACTTCATTTCTTTAATGAAACTTTCATTTTGAGTTTGGAAAGTATGTGTTTTCATGATCTCACTCCAAAATTACGAATTTCCTAAGTTGACTAGCAACTCAAATTTTTCCTACTACATTTCACTCCTTGTTCCACATATTTTTCTTAGCAAATCCCATCTTAATTTATCAAAATCATTACTTGATGATACCTATGACCTAAACTCTTCATTTTTCATATAAAACACAAGTTTTGGAGTTGATAAATGGGTTTTTAAGGCATGGTTTTGAAATCATCCGAATTTACAAATTTTGGATAAACTCAATTTTCATACTTTATGTCTACAATGCATCATGCATATATGAATTACCTACAAGCTATTGTCATGAAGATTATGAGATGATCTACCTATATGTATACATATAGTACCAATAATTCTTTTTGAAAATCTTTATTTTGCAAAACTTTGAATTTTACTAGACTTAAGAAAAATAGTTTTTCTTCTTGTAAAATCATACTTTCTTTTATCAAAACTCAACCTTGATGATCTATATAACCATCACCTTCATTATTTCAATAAAAACCTTCATTTTGGGGTTAGAAAGTAGATGTTTAAGTAGGTGGTTTACCTAAGTACGAATTTTACAAAATTTTGAAGAATGAAAACATTGGTTAACCTATTCTTGGAAACCATTTGTTGTTCTAAGGTTATATTTTGATAAACTCCTTTTATCCTTATTAAAACTTGGTCTTTATTATATATACCTAGGACTTCCATTTTCCTATCAAAATTATCATTTTGGCATTTGGAAATAGGTGTTTGAATTGTGGCTATTTTCAAATCCGAATTTTGAGAAATTCATTTGAGCTTGTTTTCTTTGTAAAACTCATTTAGTCTTTCAAAAACCATTTCCTAATCAAACCTACCCTTAGGCTTCCATTTCTTTAATAAAAGTCTTGTTTTGAAGTTGAAAATGGGTTTTCAAAATTGGTCTTGTTGGGATCCGAATTTACAAAATTTATTTTTGGACATATCTTTTAATAAAATCTATCTAAACTTATGAAAATCCATTCCTTACATATCCTATCCTAAGAGCCTTCATATCTTGAATAAAAACTTCATTTTTGAGTTAGAAAACATGTTTTTAAAATATGTCTTGCCTAAATCCGAAAATAAGATTTTTATTTTGAAAATACTTTTGAAAATCACTTTGATTCTTGTAAAAAGAAGTCTTGATGATATACATATATTAAGCCTTCATTATCTTAAGTAAAAATTACATTTTGACACTTGGAAAGTGGTTTTTAAATAGGGGTCTTGCCAAAATACGAATTTCACAATTTTTGTTCAAGTTCAAATCTAAGATCTACACATAATATGAACATACATCTAAATGAAACCCATGGTAGTGCACAATAAACTCATAGATCTAAACTTTACTCATCAAAATCTTTCATTTATGTTATCTATACCCTAAGCCCTTCATTTTAAATGAAAAATACACATTTTGAAGTTGAAAAAAACTTTTCAAATATGGTTCCATTTTCATCCGAATTTTCAAAAATGATTTTTGTTGAAAATAAAATAGATCTTGAGTTTTCTAAAACATTCCTACTATCATCATGCTACTACAAGTTATCCATGAACATAAAACAAAGTCTAATGCATTTTATGAACTCAAAACACTAGATCTAGTTTATTACTAGTTGTAATGCATGAACACATGATGAACATGTGGATGATGAATATATGCATAATCATAAGCAATAACAAAAATAATAACTTCAAATAACAAGATCTAGGCATAAACAAAAATCAAAGCTACAAAAAGTTAGATCTACAAAATATAACAACTTTAAACAAGAAAATAATAATGATACAAGATAATAATAATGGAGAGAGGAGTGTTTCATTTTTGGCATCATCATCCTAAGCTTTTAAGCTTATGGAAGGTCATTTGATGCATGAAACTCTTCATTACACTTTACCTATATCACCTATGGAAGCTTTGAGAGAAGATTTGCTTAAAAATCTTCAAGAAATATGTGGAGGCTCATGGAAGAATGGGGGCAGCTTGTTCTTGAAGAAACAAGAACAAAAAGAAGAAAGAAAGAGAGGAAAAGAGAGAGAAAAGTTAATGAATGAAAAAGGAAAAATGAGTAAATGAAGGAGAGAGAGAAAATGAGTATATTAAATGAATGAAAGAGAGAAAAAATAAAACAAGGCAGAAAAATAAGGGGGGGGGGGGGGGGGGGGGGGGGGGGGGGGGTGCGCTGGCGTGAATTGAGTGAAGAGAGAGAGAGTGAATTTGTTTGAATTTTGACTTGAAATTGTAATGTAATTAATGGTATGTGTAGCTTTTTGAAGAAGGATTGAAAGAGAGTTATTTTAATTAATTTTGAGGGTTTCAAAGGACAAAAGACAGCCATAAAGAGGGTCAAAATCTTCCATGAAGTGTGGGACAAAGTGTAGAAAGATTGAAGTGAAAAGAAGTGATATGTGTAAGGTGTACTTGAAAGTATGGGTTGTAAAAGTACTTTCTTAATAAAATAAAATAAAATTAGAAAATTTATTCCAAATATTTGTAGCAAATTTTTCATAATTAAAATTAAATAATTATTTGAATTATTTTAGTATTTTAACAAATATGTTACGGTATGACAAAATACACGAATATGGGCTAAAATGATATTTTTATAACCCGAAAAATTCTAAAAATTATTTTATGAAAATAAAATATTTTTAAAATATTTTTCAATTATTAAATTAATTTATTTTATTTTTTTATTGGGTCTTAAACAGAATCTAATCCCGAAAAGCCCGAACTAACTAAATTTTAGAAAAAAAAATTCTATAATATATAAAATATTTATCTAAAAATATAAGGCTTTATAAGAATAATAAAATTGTGTAATAAAATAAAAGTGAATAGTGCAAAAGACTAATTAATTACCGGTAGTAATAAAAATACGATAAGGTTATAACTATAACTTTTATAACTCGAAAAATTATATAACTGATATATTTGGAAATCTTATGAAATTACGAGTCTAACGGTACTAATGGTATATTTTTGATATCTCGAGCCTCGGGACACGCTTTTTGAAGTCTGTATCCGAACTGGTTCGAAATAGGTCAAAAATTTACCAATTTGATATTTTTAAGAAAACTTATATTACTACGAGCTATTCTACATACTTATACTAAACCTCGGCCTCTAGGGTTAAGGGCACTAGATTGCCGGACTTAAACTACTGTATTCCACTTAGGGTTTTCGGGTGATTTTCCGGCTTAGGTCTTTGCCAATTTGGAAACTGATATTTTTGTTTATTTGATTTGAGAAATTTATTTTACATTTCATTTTTGTAAGTATTTAATATCTTTTAACGTTTTCGGAATTCTTGAATTGGGTTTCATTTCCGAAAGTTAATCGTTATTTACTTTTTAATAATTTGTTTTTGGGTTCTATATTACCCAATTTTATAAGTCAAAGTTATGTAGAGAATTTGTCGTTTGTAGTGGTTTTAGAATTGAAGTATGTTGAGTTCTTATTTTGTTTTTAAGAATTCTTAATTTTCTCAAGATTCGAAAATTTTTGGATTCGCTTGTGTTTTTGGACTAGTTGAAATTCGGTTTTAATTTGGAGTGATTTTTAGGGTTTATTTTCTAATTTCATCTTAGAATTATTTATTGAAAATTTCCGGGGCTTACAATATCTCTACTCATTTAAAATATCTCCCCCGCCCACGTGTGAAAAGTTGCTTAGAGGGAATAAGAGTCCAACAAGATCAAATCATACTGGTACCCAATGTATCTTGAGGGGATTTGTTGTTTACAAGTTAGCCAAGGCTAGGGCAATTAAAGAAGGAAATCATTAATCAGTCTATCATATATTGGAGCAAAGGTTTAAATAGGGGCATATTTTCAGATGAAGACGAGAGTTGGCCTATTTAGGGGCATCTTGAATATCTGAATCTACTAGCCAAGATAGGGGCTATAGCACTCAAAAGACCAATGACTCTTAGAAGTTTCAAAAATCTGTATAAATGGGAAAGTAATCTCTTGACTAGAATTGTTCAGAATGATAAGAGGCAAACATGACTCCAAACACTTACCCTAAACACAGGAGAGTTGAGCGATAATTAAGTAAGGAAATTGACTTATTCCTTAAAGAAGGTCTGCCTTGTGTTTGATACATTAGTCAAAATGATGGTAGGCATTCAATTCTTTTGTTCCAAACACGTTTATCCCTTGCCAACTCATTTAAGCCAATTAAGGAGAAACTTTTCAAATTAAACCCTGTCAAGAACCACCCCATACTAGGGTAAAATGGAGGTTAAGGTAATCAATCAAAATGGAGAAAAAGGATAAAATGAGTTGTATTTGCCTTAGTTGCACCAATTCATGGGTAATGATTGTGACCGATATGTCATGTGCCTTTTGAAATGAAGAAGAGTCTTTTAACATACACATATTTGAACACACCTGATCATTCTAGGCTTCAATTTATTTTGTGGCAAAATAAAGAAATTCAAAAGTGATTCGTTCAAAAGTTAGTCAATAAAAAAAAAGGCAAAGGGAGAAAAAAAAAAGGCTAGCCCATACACTATCATAACCCCTCAATAAAAAAATTTCCAGTCATATATGATCTCATAGGCTTATCAAAGCCTTTACAAATTGCAAAATATTCTTTAAACTTTAAGCCTATCAAATTCAATGCCCATAATGCCAATGCTTTTTCACACAAGGCTCAAAGTTTCAGAGTTCAAAAATGTTACATATCATACATTCCTCCTAAACACACTTCTGATAAAAGGAATTGAATTTATCCTAAACAATATTCACCCATGAAACCGAGACAAATACAGCTTAGTTCTTCCTAAAGGTTCTTGACTTGTAAACACGGGATGATGATCAAATTGAATCCATTATAAATTTGATCTTCACATGAGTATCCTTCATTCTTAACCGTTGACCAAAAGCCTATGTTTCAGTCAAAAAAGACCTATAGATTAACTTAAAATGTATCACTTTCAAGTTAGACCGTAATTTAAGGAATTAAAGTCTTGAGTGAAGATAAACCACAAGAGAGCGTGAGGAAGTCCTCTTAGACTGGACAATTTCATTAAAAGATCTTTCCCAGGAAGAAGCATCTCAAGAGTCAAAGAATGTGCCCCTAATTCATGATAATACCCTTAGAATTAAGAATGAGTACATGAGAAACATGGAAAGTCCTCAATAAAGTTCGACTACCCTGTTTTTTGCATGAGATGTGTCACCTGAATGGTATGTTGAAGTCCCTTACAATAAGCGATTGTTGATGTTTACAGTTTTCTACTCAGATGGCAAACCAATTCTATACTAATTTAGATGAAAGGTTGGATACCTTAAGCAGATTCCAAATCATTGACAAACCATGGGACATGATTTCCTTGGACTAAGGAGCTTCACATACCTAAAGCTTTAATGCTAGAGTGGGACAAGTCCCAGATACATCCCGTCAATGAGAGTTATCCTGAAAAGACATTTTATGCCATTATCACCCCCTGATAAAAACCAATTTTGAATCTCTCATGACCAGAGCAAATAATTGTTGAGCAAATCCACTTTGTGATCAAAATTTTTAAAGGGTTAATGAAATTTTCCGCTCATTAGCAAAACAATTTTTCAAAAACATTAATAAATTTTGAAATATTCATGTAAAAAGAAATATTTTCCAAAGAGAAATAAAAAAAAAAAAAGATTTCCAAGCACTTCAACAATTTAAAAAAAATGTTTTCAAGAATGAGCACTTTTACCATCCTGTTAATTTTGAAAAGCCTTAGCAATTTCCCACAAGCATTTAGAACCTTAGTTATCTTAAGTTGTGGGAGCTTCGATATTCTCATCACATTTCGAACCCTAGTATTTCTTAGTTTTAGGAACGTCAATATTCTGAAAGTTTTCTCATCCCTTTAGGGAGCAAAAGTTTCAAAAAACCCTTGTTTATCAAGGTAACCCAAAACTCTTGCTCATTAAGGTGACCCAAAAACTCTTGCTCATTAAGGTGACCAAAATCCCTGTTTATCAAGGTGACTTCTCCAAAATCTTTGTTTATCAAGGTGACAAAAACCCTTGTTTATTAAGGTAACAAAACCCTTGTTTATCAAGGTGACCAAAAAACCTTATTTATCAGATGACACAAAAATCCTTGTTTTCAAGGTGACAAAAACCCTTGTTTATCAAGGTGACAAAAAACCCTTATTTATCAAGGTGATCTAAAAACCTTTGTTCATCAAGATGCCCAAAAACCTTTGTTTATCAGGTGACCAAAAACACTTGCTTATCAAGGTGACATTTTCAAAAAACCTTGTTTATCAAAGTACCCAAAATCTTATTCATCAGGGTGACTATTCAAAACCTTTGTTTATCAAGGTGACAAAAATCCTTGTTTATCAAGGTGACTTAAATCCCTGTTTATTAGGGTGACTTTTCAAAACCCTTGTGTATCAAGGTGACCAAAATCCTGCCTATCAAGGTAACATTTTCAAAAACTTTGTTTATCAAGATGATAGTTTTAAAAATTATTGGTAATCACCATTCTCAAAAATCCCTGCTTGTCAGGATGAAGTTTTGTAGTTTAATCTGTCAAGTTTAGGTCTTGGGCAAAAATGGTGTCTCTTTTATTTTATAGTGGAGTTTTGTTCAAACTTCACCATAAAGAGGGGCAGCTGTCGATACCCTATTTTTGCCCCCTTTTTAAAAATAAAAATACAAAAAATGAAAAATTCAAATAATCATAAAAATCATAAAAAGGATAGAAAATACGATAAAAATTGAAAATTATCAAAAAATACAAAAAAGATTAGCTAAATTAAAAATCAACAAAAAAATTACCAACTTAAAAAATACTAAAAAATTTAAGAAAAAAGGTAAAATAAACTCAAAAAAAAATCCATCTTTTTAGTAAATAAGCTTTTAGAATTAAAATAAAAAATTAGAAAATGAAAAAAATATAAAAATATTTCATATTAGTGCACTATGCTATTTTGAAAATTAATTTGGATCTTGGACCTGTATCAAATTTGGCCTATTTTTATTGAAAATGCGTTTGGCCTGGTTTGAATGATTTAAATAAATTTTAGGTGAGGAAATGAATCAAAAGCCAAGCAAAGCTAAGTTGGTTAAGGCTGAGGAGTGCAAGGGAGGGGACTGGAGTTCGAGCCATGTAAGCAACATGATGGGAATTTTTTTTTGGGAGCGTGCATTGCCACTCATGCGTACCCTTTCAATTTCCATCCGTTATGTCATTAAAAGTATGAATTATTCCAAAATTTAAATCGTTTAAATGTGGATTTAAAATCAATAATGAAAATATTCGTAACTCCCCCAACCCTCTAAGTTCCATAACCTCCGATCTTTTCATTTGCTTGTAACGAGCATTAATGGTCGTGCACCCCTCCATCTTCCTCCATCCTCCTATAAAATGACGACTAATTCCTCCTCTTCAACAGACAAGGATCAAAACTTAGAAAATAGATTCCAAAAAAAAAAAATCTCTCTTGCAGCTCTATTTCTCTAATCTCTCTTGTTCTCTCTCTCTCAACGCCTCTACCTTCACCATACAACCATAGCAAAAGCCCACCAGATCTCTCTCTCTCGTACCATCACAAGCCCAAAACCACCAACAACCAAACCTTCTCTTCCTTCACTCCAACACTACCACTTGAACCTAGTTGAACCCCACCCAGTCGTTCCAACCACCACCACCAACCACTTCGACGCTGCACCGCAAGATCCGTCCGTCCCTGATACTTCCCAGCGAAATTGATTTCTAACTGCAGGTTCATCATCATTTTATTTTTTATTTATTAAATAAAATGCATGAAAAATGTAATTAAATAAAAAATCTAAGCATATATGTATGTGTGCATATGATGATATGTGTAAATTAGTATTTAAATAAATATAATTAAATTAGTAAATGAATAAATTCTAGGATATATATGCTTTTAGAATATAAATTTGTATACAATGACTAGGTATAGTTTTTTTTTTTCTTTTTTGGATGATAAAAGTTTACACTTGAACATACAATTGAGTTGTATTGTTTTACATTATTGGACCTTTTGTAAATATGGGTATGACATGCTAGAATAATAGATATAAATTATGATGTAACATCTTGTTATATTATTATGATATTATTAGGTGGTTTCTATAAATAGTTGATATATGCCATATTCGATATGTCATAAAGTTTTGATGAAATTGGTTGGCATGATATTTCCTCTGTATATAATTTTCTTTTTCTCATCTTGCTTAGATCCCTACACATATTAGATCATCTTATCTAAAAAAAATAAAAATGAAAAAGAACAAAAATGTTTTTACCCTTTTTAGCTTTCTCCTATGTATGGGATATATTAGTAAATAAATTCTTTTCACTATCTTAAATATATATCACTTAGTTATTTTTTAAAATACCAAAAATATAATAAATGGGGTTTTCTATAAATTAGATTTTTTAGGAATTTTCAGAAACAAAGAAATCAAAATTAGTTCGCTTTAGGATTAAAAAAATTAAATTGGCTAATCATTTAAACTTGGCGGGTTTTTTATAATTAAAAAAGACAAACAAATTAAAAATTTTACAAAAATAAAAACGAACTATGAGACCTGATTCCGGCTAGCGGATACGTAGGCACCTGCGGGGCGGTCACAAAAATAAAAAACTTTAGGATCCTTTTTAAAAAAAAAAAAAAAAAATATATATATATATATATATTTGTAAACATGTAAATTCCTCTTTATAAATAAACAAAAAAATTGAAAAATTGAAAATCCAAAATTCTCTTTGGCCCATATAATTCTAGATTTCTAAAGCTCATTTAAAGCCTAGATAACGTTTAGGTTTGAAAATAGCAGCTTAAACTCATCAATTTTTGTTTTCCCATAGACCAGTAGCCGAACTAGAAACCAACCACCTATTTGGTTTTTGTTTCACTTTTTCCGGCTTTAGCGGTAGCGACTCCAATCAACTATTTTTCAGAAAACTGGGCTTTTTACGAAAACCTACGGTTCCTTGTCGAGTGGTCTGTATCAAATGGGCCGAGTTTGATATGGATCAGGACCTTTAGGAGAAAAGGAGCAAAATTCGGGCTTAACATCTACTATATCAGCAATTTCCTTTTTCAATCCACCGATAAATCTAGCCATTGTAGCTTCTGGATCTTCCTCCACCTTAGTCCTAATCATATCTACTTCCATCTCTTTATAATAATCTTCCACACTCATGGAACCCTGAGTCAGACTTTACAACTTTCTACACAAATCTCTATAATAGTAACTGGGAATGTACCTGTTTCTCATCACAACTTTCATTTCTTCTCATGTTCTAATTGGTTGTTCACTATATCTATGCCTATTAATCACCAATTGACCTCACTAGGTACAGGCATAATCTGTGAACTCAACTGCAGCTAGCTTAACTTTCTTCTCTTTAGAATAATTGTGACAATAAAAAATGTGTTCTACTTTTCTTTCCCATTCCAGGTTAACTCTGGATCATTCTTTCCTTGGAAGGAATTTTCATCTTGATACTGCTCAAATTGCTATCATGTTTTGGGCTTTTCCTTTTTTCTTATGGAACTACCATCATCATAATTAGAGTCTTCTTTCTCCTCCTTCAGTAGGAGACTTCTTTCTATAGGATCTAGATTTGCTATGGAATTCTAAATCATCCATTATCATATTCATTCTCTTAATTCATCTCATATGGACTTCATGATTAATTTCATATTCCATATCACGATTTTCATCACTACTCATGATTTATAACCTACAAAAGAAAGAAACTAGACAAATAATAGTCTTCACACACTCCTCATGTGCATACTCTCCAAAGATGTAAATCACTCGTATTCCACTCCAATTGGCCTTTCTCGATATTGATCTCACCACTCTTACCTTTTACCACTCAACTTTCTCTTGTAAGTTCTTGATTAGTACTTAATCAATGATTTCAATAACTCAAATTCTAAAGATAAAACAAATAGGATCAAGAGACAGACAATAGACACAAGAATTTAATATTTGAGATGATTTTTCTAGAGAACATAAAGAATCTCAAACAGTCAAAAATATCAATCACCAATTTTTTTTTTCTATATAATATTTTTCTTTTTTTTTTACCACGAATTTTATTATTATTTTTTTTAATCTGATCCCTCTTTCTTTTCCTTTTCTGATTAAGAAAGAACAAAACAAATCTCAAGAAAGAGAAGATTTGGAAAAAGAAGGAGAGATAGAAAAAATAAATCAAAAACAAAAGAAAGATCAAACAAAGAAAACAAAAGGATAGAATTACCCGATTCAAGGAGCCAAAGTTCTTATACCAAATGACGCGAACCCTGCGTATAGAAACCTAAGACCTAACATGCAATGATGGAATTAGAACCCTAGGATTGCCTTGAAGCAAGCAATAAGAACCTAACCCTAACCAAACCTGTCAAGTAGAACCAAAGCTATCAAGAATGGAACTAGACCCTAATAAAACCTGTTGATTGGAACTTAAGTTATCAAGGCAGATTTCCCCAAGCTTCTATGCTGAAGAAACCAGATTTTAGTCCTTTTTCAAGAACTAAGAGAAAAATCCTCACAAATGGAAGAAAGCTCAAAAATTATGCATTCGACTGTTATCTGATCAAGCATCCTTACAAGGGTCCATATAGGCTTCAAAATATCTTTGGAAAACAAGTAAACAAAGAAAATAAAAAGAACTTTGAAAAGTCACATTGAACAAGTAAAGGCCGGCCTAAAGATAGCAACTTACATAACTAAGGTCGGTGGCCTTTAGTACTAAAGCGCAACATTTTCATCGACTCTTAAAAATTCGCTTCTAGTCACTTTGTAAGCTGGCCATACACCGACGGTTTAATGCCTACACCGGCAGCGTACTTGCCAAAGCTGGTGGCGTGGGAGGCGAGGCACAAATCTACGATAAAGGTCGGCGATTCTCCAAGTTAAATTGGCAACTTTCATCTTCTCCAATTATTTATAACATATTAATGAGCTTGATACTTATGTTGGAGTTTTGTTGAGTAGCTTCATTCTCTTAAATTTCCATAATCAATCCACGTGAAGCTTCATTCATCCGCTTTGATCTTAGTCTAGTCATTAGTCCTCTAATATCTTGTAATAGATCTTTGAGCTTAGTTGGTTCCTTAGTAGTTGTCGCTATTTGATCCTCATTAGGTGTTCAATTAAATGACCTAAAAGTTGCTAACTATATTGAATAGGTATTTATTATTATAACCTTATAAAATAATAACAATTGTCTGTTATAGTCCATGTGGGAATTTACTTAACATGGGTACTACTATGTGACATTATAATTAGAACCATTGTCCCCTTTTTTTAGTTTCATATACAAGGTTCATTCCTACCCACCTTGATTTATATAGTATGGGCATAGATCGTGTGACTATTGCTCTACACGCAACTTAGGAAAACGATATATATGAGGGTAGTCAAAAGAGAAGTGCATAAGGAGGAAGAGAAGTCTTAATATGCTCTAATGCACATATGACAAGTAGGAGAGCTAAAAAACATCAATCCCCATGATGAATTGATTTTGTTCTTGATTAAGACAACTGATTGATTTGATAAGATGAAAATCTAGCAGCACAATAATGTTTCTCCAAGATTTTTTATTATTCAAATGAGATAGGACTAGTGATTTTATATGAAGGCTAGCTATAAATATTGTTTGTTAGATTGGATAAATGACCAATGGCTAGAATGAGTACCTCTTATAATGGATATTAAAGTAGGCTCCCTTGTGAACCTAAGCTTATTAAAGGGCTTCATTTGAAATGTGTGAGCCTTGTTGAGAAAGGTTGGAACTAGACAAGTCAATTCCAACGAGCCCTATTTCAAACCTACCATGTCAATTCTCCTTTAATCATCCTAATATATTAAATCAGCCTGACTTTTTAAGCCCTATTATCTTAACCCAAAGAGTCAGATCCACATAAAATTAGTCTTAAAGCCATTTAAATAAAATTTAATCATTTACATATAGTAAATTCACCTGAACTTAACCTCATTTAGGCTTTCTTTTGCCTTTTTATGTGTTACTTGATAGATAGGAATTACACCCTAACAACACTTCCCATCCTCCTCAAAGCTATTTTAATGAGTCCTACTAGCTTTTGACTTGATTCATCTCTTAATTCTATATGCTACTAAAGTTTTGTCTCCAATATTTTTTGCAACATTCCAAATTAAGTATAATCAATATCTATGCAATAGGTGACTACGAACCATTTTAGCCACTTGATTCAAAATGTCTTAGCAAGTGTTGACTTGGTATCATTACTACAGTCTCAAAGCCCATGCCAATTCTATCTCATAATCTATGTGGGACTTTATTCAATATGGGCATCACAAGTAGGTCTCATTTTTTGAAAGTTATATAAAAGAAAACTAATTTTCATCAAAATTCAAATAGATGATGAGTGATTTTAGTAGTGAAGAGGAGAAGACATCATGAAAAGTGGTTCAAATGCCCCTTATATATTGATTATCTAACATTAAGTTTTAAAGTTGATGTTGATGTATCATTTACCATATTATCTCTTTTTATACCAATTTTAATAACATTCGTCCTTTCTCGATTACCCTACAAAAGTCTTCATCTTTCCATTGTCTGGTTGGTTCATAGCATAAGTCGATCACAGTTGGATGATCAAGGAATGTCGGCAGGTTTCATTTGTCAATGAATCAATCAATTGGTAAACTTTACATTTGTTTCTACGCTACCAAAAGTATTTTTTATAATGCAAGTTCTTCATCAAATTTTCTAATTAATTCCCTCGAGAAGCAAAACGCAATAAAAGAATATATACACGCCCTATGAACACAAGTTTCTTAACTACAATTTAATTTTAGGTTGCTCCGCGTTGAACATTGAACTTTAAACAATAATCTTTCTGATGTTGGTTCCTTTCTGTCAATAAGCACGCTTTTCCTTTATCAGGAGAGAAAGATAAAACATGGGTGGATCTGGATTCCACGATGCCATTCTACCTTCTTCATTATAATGATATATTCTCAGAATACATGAAAAGTTCACTGAGCATGCAGTGCAAAGTAATCTCTATGCTTCCAAACAAGAAAAAACAATAATTTAAAATCAATCGTCTCGTGCAAAGAAAATGAGAATTGGAAGATCCATTTCCGTTAATATAATTGTATTAATTTATTGACATATATAATATAGGATAATTGTCATATAATATGAACTTTACTTAATTTTATTATTTGCAATTAATAACATGAAATTTGCAAATTTTGCTAAATTTACCTTATTATGCGATTAACTAACTCATTTAAATATTATAAATAAACTCAAAAAATTTATTAATAGCTTATTGATACTTGTAAATTCAAAAAGTTATTAAACGAAAAAATTGACAAATTTGGATGCGAAAGGCAACATTTACCCTCATTATATTACATATATATATATATATATATATGAACTTTCACTTTTGGAGCTTACGCTATAGAAAAGAAATTCGAGTATAAGAAAATGAAAGTTTTTATAGATATTAATAGTTGTGGGTTGAATAATAATTAAAATTAAAAATAAGCATAATGTGAAAGTGGAAGAGGACAACAGTGAGAATCTCTTTTTGTAGATGGGGATATTTCTTTTGGGAGGATCTTGACGAGTAAATAGGACCAAAAAGACTCTGACGGTCGTGGAGGAGGCATCTTAATTTTGTCAGGCAAAATAAAGAAAGATATGGTTGTGATTTATCTGCAGTACTCCTTGCGACCCTAATAGCTAAAATGGCCATCGCTTGCAGTGCAGTATAGGCCATTAACTTTGTCCAACTACCCCACTTTCAGCATTTTTCTTATTGTTTCTTCCCACCCCCACCCCAACGGAAGGGAAAAAAAAAAAAAAAAGTCCTAGTTTTAGTTCATCTCCATTTATATTCCATTAAATTTTATCAATTTATTTCCTTTAGACCCTATCATGTATAATCAATTATCGGGATTCAATTCAACAAAAAAAAAAAAAATGCAACAACAATATTTATAAAATAATTTAATTACTTTTATAAAATTATATGACAATCACATAATAGTTAAAAACCCAGAATGCGGTAGTTGTTGAAATAAATAAATTTTATTCCAGATATTCAAAATGATCAATAGAACCTCTTCAAATGTGTGAGTATTTATATGCACATATAGTTATAATATTCTATGGATTTGTTTGAATCGTCTAATTTTGATCTGTATTTATCCATATTTGATTTGTTTTTAGTATGTTTGATTTATTTATGAATAAAAATGTTTGTTTTTATCTATATTTATTTCTTGATAAATAATTTATTTCAAGACAATAAAAGTAAGCTATTAAAACAATCAGAATAAAACCAACCAAACAGAACTTGAATCTAAAATACTAATAATTATTCTGTATTTAGGTAGGTTATAACATTAAATGAGAAACATGTCTCTCTCCTTTCTCAGTCGGTATTGCATCAATTTTTCTCATGATCTTGGAAGAACTAAATGCGTATAATGACATAGATGTATGGAATTTCGCCATCTGTCTCAATTCTTACGTAGAATAAACATAGGAAACATTTAGAATAATGGTTGATCCACATTAAAATAAATATAATAATTAATATTGATTGTGCTTTCAAAATTAGGTGTAAATTTAAGTCATTAAATAACAGTTGAAATTGGTTCTATTAAAAAATATAATGAGACCATAAAATTTTTCAAAACATATTCTAATAGCAAAAAGTTAAAAAAAAAAAATTCCGCTTCGGTCTCCATCAATAATTAATCAAGATATAGTAATGGAAAATTTAAGTCTTGCATCAATTTTAACAAGACCGGTTCTATTAATTATTTAACAGCTTAGATTCATAATAACATTACACTAAAATAATTAATTTATCGATTTCCGTATTTATTCATTGTCTGTATAACATTTATTTTCATATAACTATCTAACAGCATTCAAAAGCGGATAGTTACATATACTTTTATTTAAATATTTCTAATAATGTTTTGGGGAAAAACCACCAAGTAAAATATCAATCAAATGAAAATTGCAATACCTTTTGGTTCAAGCACCCTTCCCCTCTCCTCCCTCGCCCGGCTCTCTCTTTCTTTTCTGTCATTCTTCATTTATTTTTGTTAAGCCATAAATTGAAATAAGTGGCATGTTACGACCGAAAAACCCAGTTTTATGGCTCATTCACTTTACCATAATGATAAAAAGGAAATTAAATTTTAATTTATTATGAATATAAAAGGATTGTAATGACTATAATGATGTTCACTTCGTATAAAAAATAAAATAAGTATTATTAGATTAAAAGGTAAAATATCTATAATATTATTTATCTTTAATGTAGATGAAGGATATTATATTGGTAATATTTTTTATAGCAGTATTTTAATAAAATTAAAAAAAAAACTATTGAATGGTAATTCATAGATATAAGGATATGAATTGGAATTCGTTTTTATTATAAATGTTATTCTCTCAAATAAATAACAAAATAGTAATTTTATATAGAATGATTCGAGAATAAATAGCTATTTATATTAAGTGAATGAGTTGTTAATGGATATATATATGGTTTAGAAGATTTACACCATGAATGACATCGACAAAAGTACTTGCTGGAACGCGTCCGATATCTCCTGGTTAAATCAGTGACTTCTCTTGAATTTCGTTTACGTCAAATTTATTCTTTAATAATCATATAAAAGAAAATAAAATTAAAAGGAAGGACGTGTATCACGCGTTTATGATGCACATTAATATTCTCCAATTAACATATATCCTGAGCACGCTGCTCCCACACTTACCGTTTCTCACTGGATGTGTTCAAAAGAAAATTCTATTATTTAGTTGATATTATGATTTTCTTGAAAATTAAAAGCTTAATAATTTAGTAAACCATTGGCAAAATTCTAAGTCAACAAACTAACATAATTTTTCTGTAATTAAAATAATCGTTATCGCATCCTCGGTTTACTTTTTCGATGGTAACCGTTGATCCAAGAGTGTACATAGTGTAAATTATGATTTTGCTTTAGTTTTAAGCATATTTTGTTCGCTTATCAATTCCTTTCTTTTTTTTTTTTTCTTTTTTATCATTTTTTTTTTAAATAAGGTAAACCAGAAAGTGTAGGCAGGCAGGCTCTAAAGGCTTATCAAACCTTTACTTTGTTGTGGCGGAAAAGGAATCACTACCTTACTTACATACACTTGGGCAACCTAGTACTCGGTCCACATTCCACTACTATGGCTATTTTCATACTTAGACAATCCCATTGGTATCTTAAAAGTTTTCGTGTATGGATATAGGGGTTTGGTGAATGAATATGCAGGGAATGATGAATTGCACTTATCACATTTGAGATATGGCCATTTGAATTTAAGGAACTTCAATTGATGAAAAAGAAAAATATGGTGATAAGATTGTCAAACATTCCATCTCTTGAGAAACTATATGAAGGATGTATTTTATGGCAAGATGCATCGTATCTCATTTCCAAAGACATTATATATAGCTAAGGATCTACTGGAATTGGTTCATTTTGATACATTTGAAGCAACAAGAATGCCATCACTAAATAAGAATATGTATCTTATCTTATCTTATTTGTTGATGATTAAACTCAGATGATGTGCCTATATTTCACAAAGAAAAATTTAAAATCCTTTTCCATTTTTCTTAAGTGTAAAGGAATGGTTTAAAGACAAAGTGGGTAAAAGTCAAAGATTCTAGGCATTGATTGCGAAGATGAATATACATCCAAAGAATTCCAAAATTATTTCAAAGATGTTGGAATCCAAAGGTAACTAGCTCAGTGACACACTCCATAGCAAAATGGCATTAAAGAGCTGAAAAATTGTATTATTATGGAGATGGTTAGAAGCATGTTGACAAATAGGGGTCTTCCAAATAGCTATTAGACTGAAACAGTAGATACTGCAGTCTATATATTGAATCTATAACAAAAGTAGTGCTTAATTAGACTCCTTATAAGCTTAGCGTAAGCAGAAATCTTAGGTTAATTATTTGATAAATCTTTGGATTCATCAACAACCATATGCTCATATTTGGCAAGTAAGCTTCTCAAAACTTCCTCTACAATTTTCTTGTATGGAATTGTATCTCTATAACATTTGATTTGATCGATTATAATAGTAAACTCACGATGAAAATCTTTGCACCTATTCATTATCTTTAATCAATAAATCATCAAACTCTCTTCAAGATTTTAGAGTTTGATTAAAATAACTTTATCATGACCTTTATATTGCTTCCTCAAAATTTTCAACGTGTCATGTGATGTAGTAGTACCTATGACTCATGGTGGTATTTGCATTTTTTTATGCTCTTTTCATTGAGATACCACTCAGGTTGCTTTTATCTTTAGATTGGCAATAATTGTTTATAAACTTCCTAAAAAATAACTCACAGATCTCGTGAGGTAAATTGTTGTCTCATCATTGTATTCATATATCATATTTTTCATCAACAAAGTATGAGAATGTCTTGTTTGGAAAAATTAAATGCAACATTAATACTTATTGATGTCATGGTTAAGGTTTGTTTATATAGTATTTAAGTTCTAGAAATGAAAGAGGTTTGTCTTTGATAACATTAAAAAAAAAAAAAAAAAAAAGACGTTAGGTATAAAAAGTATTTAACTTTTGGAGGTTAAAAATATGTGATAGTAAGATTAAAAACAAAAGTAGAAGTACTCAACCACAATGGTTTATATAGGAGATATTGGCGATTACATTCAAGTAACGGTAAAAGATATGCAACTAATATAAGATGCTCTAGATTATATGGGAAATTTCCAGTGATCAACTTAGTCTACCTTTCCATTATATGAAGTATTAACCATCATAATAATTTTTTCAAAGCGATATCACGTTAAAAAACCAACTCCTATGCCATGTTATTTTATAAGTATCCGTTCTCTTTCATCAAAGTAGTCATCCATCTATTTCTCTTTAGTTATTGTTACTTACAAGAAATTACAAAAAAATTCAATAGTTTATTTGACTTGGATATGAGCCATATATGTTGATGTGTCTAGGTTAAAAAAAATCATAAATAGAGACTAAGAGATGGCCTTTTGGAGAAGTTATAAAGATAGCCACGCAAATCAGAGTGAAGGCCAACTAAAATAAGTGAAGGAAGATGCTAAAGTCGACTTGAACCAAGGGTTAAGTTTATTAGTTCTAGCCATTTGACAAATTACTTCTTGACCCTCTGTCCAACTTTCTCTGCAGTTTATAATTATCATGTGTTCATATCCATTTTTTTCTTCTTAACTATTTTTAGTGTACTTTTCTTTTCATTTACTATTTTGTAATTTTAGTAAATTTATTTTGTTTTCATCTACTAATAGTTAATTTAAAATTTCCACGAGAATGATCTTTACATGTTGAATGTTGATTATGTGATTTCAACATTATCAGATTCTGTTAATTGTTTTATGATTGTTAAATACAATTATGCTTAGAATCTCTTGCAAGTTTTTCGTGTACAAACATAGTTAGATATCTGTGCTTTCTATCAAATTTTCTATAAATTAAAGCAATTGTTAGACAAATCTTAAATCATATCAATTTATATGTTTTTCATAAATCAAAAAACCCAATACATTATATCTTTTATTATGTTTTATCATGTGTAAACCCTAGATTTGAACCTAAATCAAGGGACAAATTACACTAAAAGGTATTAACATCTAAAGGTAGATTTAATTAAAATGTTAATATTTCGAGTAGTTAAAAAGAATAATTAGCATTTTGCAAAGTGAATAAAATAAGATATCAATGTTTGAATTAGTTTTTCAATTAAGTTTTCTTAATTTATGTCAATGGTAAACTATTAACAGTATATTTGACTCACTTTTTAAAATGTTGATTTCTTTTTTAACCACTTGAAATGTTTATATCATAAATAAAATTAATCCTAGACGTTAATTCCTCTTCTTAACTAATAGAAACAGTAATATGTTAAATAAACTAATCCTCAAATGTTGATTCATTTCTATGTAATTTTCCTTATCTATAATTTAAGTGCACACCATAGCAACGTCAAAGCTTCAAAGGACATGCCATTTGTTAAAAAGTATTTTGTGGTAAGTTGTCGATTCCTTATCAAATTCATATTCAAGTTAAAGTTTGTGTTAACAAAGAATTGTTAGTTTTTTTTCTTGTTGAATTAAGTTGCATAGTTTAAGAATTCTTAAGATTAGGGTTTATTGTGGATTTTGCAATTGAGTTTTAGGATATGTGGAAATTATTTGATAAGTGGGTAGTGAGTTGTTGGTTTTGCTAAGAGATCTAAATTTTGTTATAGCTTTTTCACAAATTTTAATAGTTGGGGACATGTCTTGTACTCATTCGTAATCATCCTTATGATTAATTTCAAAAATGGAGGTAGAAAAGCTAGTAATCACAATAGAGCATCCTTGTCCTTATAAATTCATTCTTAGAATTATGGTAATCTAACTGGCGAAACATGTAAGAATAAGTTTTTTTGTTGGTGGTGTTGTCGAGATGACATATTATGTGATGTCGTTGTGCTTTGCCATTTGTGCTTTGGAAAGCCATGGCAATTCTATCATGGAGCAATACATGATTTTAATTTAAGGACACACTTCGTTGTGATAACAAATAGGGTGCAAAAAGCGATTAGAAGAGAGAAAGTTATAATGTGGGTGTAAACTTAAAGACTCCAAGACCATCAATCAAAAAAGGGGATAAGAAGTCAAAAGTGGGTGAGAAGGTCATGAGTTCATAAATGAAAGATGTATTGATTGTTGAACATGTAGCTATTCATTAAAAGATTGAAGAGCAAAAAATTACTATAAGTGAAAATGCATTACGTTTTAAAGCAACATACACTCATATATGCTATTAGCAAAATCCACTATGTATACCATTACAAGTATGTCTTGATAAACCAACTTAAATGAATCCATTTGATTGAGTAGATAACGTATCCATAAGTATAGCCCATGGAGTTTAGCACCAGCTTTTGTAAAAATAAGCTTAGATTTTGTGCGTTGATATTTGATCTAAGAAGGTTGTGATGTAAGCATGTGATGAGATTTGTGGCAAATCTCTTGTATGATAGTGGGTATACTATGTTGCTAGGCCTAAGAATCATATATAAGGACCAATAAAACCTCTCTAGAAAAGTTACAAAGTCAATCGACAACCAAATAAAAGAAGAGATTGATTAAGACAAGCCTACAATGACTTAGGGGCAAGGATGATCGACTTGGCTTTTACACTATATTTGGATTAAAGGAAGGAAAAGGTATGGGAGTAATTGAAAAAAAAAAATGTGCCTTTCCCTTGTTTGGAGAAGGAAGGAAGGGGGGATGAGTGGATTCAGGAAAGAAAACTTTCCCTTGAGCCCACCAAAAATCATCTCTCTAATTTAGAGAGAATTGGGAGGAAATTAAAATAAAAAGACAATTATACCCATAAAATAGATGTAAAATTTAAAGATGTAAGGACTTTTATGATGTTTTAACAAAATAAAAAAAATTATACTATTAATTTTCCTTCAGATTTCTTTTCCTGCTTATTTAATCAAGAGAATTTATAATATTTCCTTTCATTCTTTTTCCTCTTTAATTATTTCTTTTCACTTTCCTCCCTCCTCATTCTTTTTCCCTTCCCAAACATAGCATTAATAGAAAGCCAAGGTTGATCTCAACCGAGGACCTAATTGAATGGGCTCTGCCAATTAGTCAAATGCACTTTCAGCCTCAATCTTGAGTTGTCTATTTGCGATAGTTTTTAAGTATTCATATGATTTTTTTTTCTTTTGTACTTTCATATTTTTGGTGGATTCTCCTTAACCAAGTCATTAACAACTTTACTCCTATTAACTAGTTTGTTTTTTTTCCCCCTTGTCCCTCCCCCACCCCCTATAAATAGACTGGGCCATTAGACATCGGAAATTTCAAATGACTATTGGTTCAGTGGTTTCAACCTTCCAAGTTATTATTAATCATTTTGCAACTATGGTAAATGACATACTTATTAATTGCTTGCAAAACTGTGGCTCGTTTATTTCAGTTAGATTATTGTTACCTTTACCATTCAAAGTACGCAAATCAGCTTTAATTGATCCCCCATCTCCCACAAAACATTTACACTACAATCATTTTGTAGCATTTCTACCACTGCGGATTCGCCATCATTAATCCATGATCACCAGTAGAGTGCTTCTTTTTAGCTAATAACTGAAAGAGCTTCCTTATATTATTAGCAGGAAAAGTGGTGTAAGCAAAGCTTTAACGCAATGGTTCGTGCCCAAACCTTAACGTCATAAATTATATGCCACGGAAAGATCTCCTGTTCATGCTTTCTATTTGTAATCCACGTCCCCCAGCTGAATTAATTGGACGAATTCATAGCTTTTTTTGGGTAGTCAGTATTTCCAAAGAAATCATTTCAAATTTATTAATAAAGTTATAATCTAGCTAATTGCATGGTACTGACTCTGAGCAAGAATAACAAGAAGAGAGAGAGAGAGAGAGAGAGAAGAACAACATGAAGAAACAGACAACCACACATAATGCACCGCATTAGCTGTAGTGTCAGTAGCATTGATTGTTGGTTTGTGTTGTCCAATGTAGAAGAGAGCCCACATGTTTGATGTTTCTCCAGCTGAGGAGAATAAAGCGGCAACGACATGAGACCACCGAACTTCCCTTTGATCATTTTCCCGACAACCCCTTCATCCCCCCTTTTACCTTATGCCCTTGCCCTTCCTACAGTGTGCACTTCACTCATTACTTATTTCTCGACTTTCTCCAACACCATCTCCACTTGTCTACCTAAATTAAAGCCATCACCACTTCTGTTTCCAAATTCTCTTACGCTTCTTGCTGCTGCTGCTTCAATCTTCTTGGTTCTTTGATAGGTTCCCTCCTTAAAAGTGGTCGAATATTATTATTCGCTATCGGCAAGGATTAACAATACCCTATGTTTTCCTTTTAGTCTTGTTATGTCACTTCAATACTTTATGCAATTACTTCTTTCCAAGTAGCTTTTTTTCAAAAAAAAAAAAAAAAAAAATTCATCTGACATATATAGCAATTAGAAAAGAACACATACCATATCTTTATGCAGTTCAAATATATATGTTTAAAACGTATGCTTCAACATAAGAGAAAGCACAATGTACAATTGCAGCATGAGTTTCACTTTATTTGTAATTTAAAAAGTGATATACGATCCATTAACTTCTCATGTATCATTCTGCGTCAATCCATTAAGTTCACGTATATAATTCAACAATAATACTGCAAACATTGACTTCACTTAATTCAGTTTCATATAAATACGTAACCTTCAAGCGTTTTTTCTTTAAAAAAGAAAAAAAAAAAAAAAGAAATGCGAAGTTCAAGGTTGTGCTTCTCGATAGAAGTTGTACTTATTTACTGGCACAGATGTATCAATGCTTCACATCATGCCTTAACAACTTTTATTATGAAGTGACTCGGACCTTAGTAGAAATTTAAATATGAAAAGATAACATCGTCCGCACATGTTTGCTTATTTGTTGGGTTATGAACATGGAACCCAGCAAGGAATGATACATCAAAACATAGTTTCTCAATTCACATGCAACCAGCGAATCAGGAGGTCCACCTCAAAAACATTATCCTTTTGAGGGGACACCAAATTTACCCAAAAAACCTGTCTCAGAAAAAGAAGCAACCCACAATATGTTTCATGAGTAGGTGACAATAATTGGAACCACATCACAGTACCAAATGTTTCTAATGAAAAAGAAAAAAAAAGTCTGATTAACCTGCAAATAAGGGTTGTGAACAGGTTGCATTTGTGTTAAGTAAGCGGATTAAAAGGGCATTGGCCTGACGGACGAGAAAAGAGGAGAAGGACAAGACTTGACAAAGGATGTGAAATCAAATTAAAGACGGATATGTAAGTACTCATAGCTAGTCAGTTGTGGCTACTGATGGTACAAAAGTTAAAGTCTAATCTAAAGGATGAAAACAAGAAACAATTAATGGAGGACGAGGTATCTGAAAAAGAGGAATACCAATAATCAATTCAATACTAGCTAGACTTGCACGGTCCGTGTCCGAATCCCATCTTTAATGTAGACTAGAGTACTTCTCATGTCCAACGCCATTATGGTCATTCACCCTATGTGTGAGCGTGAGGAATGCGGTCATTTATCTTATTATGAAGACCACATTGTCTTGAATGTGAGTGTTAATGTTAAGAGCGAGAGAGAGAGAGAGATATCAAATGCGGATATGAATATATGACAGGTGTGATCAGGTACAAAAATTGAAGCCTTTGCATGCCCAGCACGTTCGTTCATGACATTGGAATTCTTCTTCTGAGCAGCTCATCATCTATTCTGACTCTCGCCTGTTTCATCACATGTGTTCACTCACCTAAATTTCAGCTTTGGATTCATCAAAACTGCAACCCACTCATATAATAATAAATATGCTTCTATTACAAACTGATAAAAGTACGAACCTAGAACTGAGATAGTAATGTAATGTAAGAGAAAGAAAAAGCAAACAAGGGTAAGGTAGGTGATGTTGAACTGAAATTTTGCATTGATGATCACAACAAGGCCTCACTGAAAATAAGAATAAGATATTTAGCTAGTATTTAGCTAGCTAGCTAGACAAAGTCAGATTGAACTAGTTTCTGACCATGTTCGAAATGCGCAATAATTTTAGGTACCAACCAATGAGACAGCCTAATTCTCTCATCGTCACTAATGATTAATCAACAAACCACCACTACGACCACCAACACAACAATAAAAACCAGCATAATCCCACTAATTTAAAACCCTAGCTAAAACCTTCTCAACAAGAGAATTGATCCACGATCGAATATATATCATAATAATAACAAAAACTACCTAACTCTTTCTAACATCCGCTGGTACCTTTTTAGCCCCGTCAAATCTTCCTCCTTGTTGCCAATAGTAAAGAAAGACTCATTGTCATAATGAGTATTGACTAGGGCTTCTTACCAAGAGTGTGCTTATTATTATGCATCCACACCTTCAGCACATGCCGCTTCACGCCGGTCTCCGAGCAAAACTGCTCCACCGCCGCATCGTCGTGCTTCTGGATCCTCCATCCTAATCTCTCAGCAAAACTCAACATCTTCTCCTTCTGCTCCGGGGTGAATTTCGTCCTATATCGCTTCTTCATAATTGACATCACCCCACAGCACCGCTCCCGCTTCCACGCCCCCTCCGCTGCTGCTAGGATTTGACACATCCTCCAGCTCATCCCTACTGTGAGCCCCGCCACCTGAGGCAGCCGGAAGTGCAAGAGGCCGCGGAGGAGTGATGTGGAGGTACCCAGCTGGAGGCGGTGTCGCTCGGTAGTAGGGAGAGAATTGGTGGTGCGGGTGCGAGTGGTGAGGATGTGCGCGTGGGAACATTAGGGCAGTAGCTGCTCCTCCTCCTCCTGAAACTCCTCCAGCGTCGGTGACGCCGTCGACCTCCTTGCGGTGGAAGTTGCGGTGACAATTACACGCAGCGCAGCGAAGGGCATCTAGGGTACCTTCCTCTCCTGCCGCCATGAACTCTCCGCAGCCATCCAAGGCGTTGCCGCCGATGCCCACCGCATGGTTCTTGAGGCACTCGCGGTACGAACTGAAGCGGAGGGTTTCCTGCCACCACTTCCTCCTGCCATAGCGCCTTCGACAGCGGTGGTACCCATGCTCATGCGCGAGTTGGGTAGCGTGTCGTAACCGCCCGAGGATGTCTGCCCCGGTATTTCCATTTCCACGTCCGGGTCTTCATGCTCATCAAATTCCATTACTAAAATTACCGGTAAAAAACCAAGAATGAACAAAAAAAGCAAATGACATGGCTAGTTCATGAATGAGCTGCTTTGTCTAGTTATGTTTAAGGATGTTTTGTTGTATTGGAGATCTACAAGGGGATGGTTTTGTCTTGGATAAGAGTAAAAAAAAATAAAATAAGGATCTAGAGAAACACTAAGTGCAAGTAGAAGTGATAATAGGTTGTTTGGACATATAAATAAGACAAATTTGGAGGTAAAAAACAAATATCATAATTGTGATTTTTTTGATAAATAAATATCTAAGGGTATAAAAGAAAAATTAAAAGAAAAAGAAATAGAGATAAAGTAATTATAAAGAAAAAATTAAATGTGATTGAGAGAAGATAAGAGGTAGAAGAAGAGTGTGGCCATGAATGCCCTGACCGCTGAGAAAATTTTTTTTTGAAGGGTGTCGTGGCTGTGTCTTACATGAAAGCCTTTCTTATGCTTTTCATTTCACGAATCGAAACGAAAGCTTTGTACTCTTTGTATCTCTGACAAAGAAAAACCAAAAAATAAAAATAAAAAAAAAAAGAAAAAAAATAATATTGAAAACAGAAGAAGAAGAAGAAGAAGAAGAAATGGAAGGATAGAGACATGGGGTTACATAATAAAATAAAACCCAACAATAATATAATCCATCTTTGTTAAGGTAAAAATAAAATATTATTTAGGTAGAAATTGACGTTATTATCTTATTGATAAAAAAAAAAGAAAATAAAAATTGAAAAAAAAAAGAAAAGAAAAGTTGGGCTGTCTGACGGTAAGTGATATGTGATCAGAGAGAGAGAGAGAGAGAAGAGAGAGAGAGAGGAATAGGGCTTGTGAGCTAATTACAGTCACGCGGAGTACTGTAGAGAATTTCCTGATTAGTGAAAGGAGTAAAAGAGGGGCCATTCCAATTGTTTTATGGTTAAAAAAAAGTAAGAGATGCTTTGATTACTTTGCATTTCAGTAAATATGGAAGTGGAAAGAAGTGGTAGCGTGCGATTTGAAGAAATGACGTAAGAGGAGAGTGATAGAAAAGACTGTCGTTTTATGCAAACAGTGATCAGAGAGGTCGATAGGGTTGAGAGAGAAATGAGTAAAAGCGAGAAAAAAAAAAATATATATATATATATATATTTTAAAACAGATTTAATAGGGAGAATAGAAATCGGAAAATCTAATTAAACCCTAAATTTAATTTTTTCCTTTTGTTTTTTACATGCTTTGCTTTAGGGTTATAATTTCTACTTGGATTGTCTGTTTTTCATATGTATTTGTACTGTATCGAAATGATATATAAATAATCCAATTTATATTTATATTTATATATATTTTATCTATATTTGATTTATTTAATTTTTATGAGAATTACCCAATTTATTTTATTTGTTTTATCTATTTTAGATAAATAAATTATTAAAAAAATGTGAAAAAAAATCTGCGTTTGATAGAAAAAACTAGCTAAACAGGCCTCTAGTTTGATCAATCAATTTATTGAACCAAAGAATCGAAAATTGTCTTACCACAAAGTAACATTACCCAAACGAACCAAGACTCATGTTAATTGGATATTCTACTATTTGGGATTCAGAGTAGATGGAACAGGATAGAACACCATATGACCTTAATGAGTATATTATGTATGTGTATATATATTTCACATATTTTATTTTCTTCTTTCCATCTAACTTATTCCCTAGCAAGCAATGCAAGATTCAGTAACTATACTTTGTTTATCTAAGTAATTACAAAAAAAAGAACCAAAATTAAGATTTGAGTCTTAAACTTAAGTTAGGACTTAGATCTAGTAAATATTTTGTATAATTAATTATGATGTTTTGTTTTGCTAGAATTATAAGATCAATGGTTTAGTCCCTCATCAAAAAGTTAAATTTCTTATTACACTAACACTTATAAGTTACAGCCTATTTACTTTAGAGGAATGAAATATAGGAGGAATAAAAAAGTTATGATTTGAGAATGGTATTATCGGTAATGGATTAGGAATAATGTATTCCAGTGTACTCCATCTAGAGTTTTATTACCAAAAATACACATTCTATCATTTACTTTAATTTATTAATTATAGTGTTAAACTATGGATAAAATTAAAATTACCATTATACCATTATTTGGCTATTATAAAAAAAGTAAGAAGTTATAAAATATACTTTATACTCATGCTTAACTCATACGCACAGGCATACATATGCTATTCATAATAGATACATTATGTATAAATATATAAAAACATATAATTTATATATGATATATAGAACACACACACACACATATATTTATATATATAAATATATATAGATGATGTGTTAATCCATGCATCATACACACATACATATATAACATACATATAACTTATAAAATATATTATATATGTATACATAACTTATATGTACAAATTATATATTTTATCAATGTCCTATTTATTTGCTACTTATGCAACATTTTATAATATTAGATATGTACTTATAATTTTTAGACATTTATATATATATGTATATAAATTATAACTTATAAATAAAAATGATATATTGCATGACTTATATATATAACATATACATATATAACTTATTACCTATATACATGTATAAGTTATATATATAATCTAATTTATAAAATATAACTTACATATATAACTTCTATAAACAGCCTATGTATTTTATCAATATGCTATTTATTTCTCATATATAAACATATATAACTCATGATTTATATATATAATTAATATATTATCTAACTTATATATATAACTTACAAATTAAAATATGTACAACTTATACATTTTATCAATACACTTTATTTTTTTCATATTATAATTCAATAATTCATATATATATATTACATACAATATATATAATCCACATATATTACTTATAAGTTACATATGTAAGTTATTGCTTATATGTAACATGTCACATATAGTTAGCATAGTAAATTTGTACATGACTTGCTAAATTAACAAGAAAATAAATAAAGAATGACACAATTGTATTAAAAAAAAAAAAGGAGGATTTTGTATACTATCAATGACTAAATTTACTGGGGGCAAAATAGTAATATTGTTTGAATTTTTAGTCCCATTGGGAAGAGAATAGAGAGGTAATAAAAAAAATAATCATACTGTAAGTAGTTTTTTTTTCTTAATTATTCCCTCTACATAGAGAATAAAAAGATTACTAGTAATAATTACGCCTAGTTTATTTGTGTAAGTAAACAAGGTAACAAATTGATTTCTATGAATATTAATTCCATTCCATCTCTATTCCCTCTAAGTTCAGAAGCTATTATAGTCATTTTAATGGTTAGATATTTAATTGTATAATCCTATCAATAATATCATAGAATAACACTTGTGATAGATCACTTTTCTATTTTATACCTTGAGAAAAGAGATTTCATATTGAAAATTTAAAGGCTTTCAATTTGCGAATGATATGATTTCATTTATTTTATATTATGAATGATTTCTTGTGTTGTGAATTTCATTAATTCTCTTAGATGTAATGTAAAATTTCATTTTAATTTATCTTATATCTTAAATACTATAGTACTAGGTACATTTATCTTACCCATTACATATGTTTGTACACAATATCTAATTTCCTCATACAATTCCAAAACTGTTATACTTTAGTTGCTTGTTGTATGCATATGACATTGTATTTGATTAATATGCATATGGATTTAAATTTAGACAATTTACATATAATATTATTTTGGTTTTATGATCGTTTAATATGCTCATTAATAATTGATGATATATAAATTCTATAAGAAGATGAAGAAATAATAAACCGTTTTTATTGATTTTTTTTCTACACCATTTATTTTATATTCACACCTTTTCCTTCCGGCCCTTTTCATTCTTTCTATGTTTTTCCTTCTAGATCAACACATTTTATTCATGTTAATAATATTTTTCCAAATAGAATCCTTAATTGTCAATCTTAAAGAGTCAATAAAATAAAATTAGTGAATTTGGATAGCCACACTAATTTCCAATTAGACTATATGGCTTAATTTATCACTTTGGCACAATTAGTTCTCCAATTGCTCTCGATTTTTTCAAATGCAAATAGTAAGACTGTTGATGCATGTTTATGATGAAATTGATAAACATATTAGAGTTTTGTATGAGGTTCTATGAAAAATAAGAGGAGGGTACATCTTGTTAAATGGGAAAATGTTTGTAAGAGTAAAAAATGAAGGGGGTTTGGGTTTGCACCCAATTTCCAGGGTGAATGATTCATTATTAATGGAAAATTATTTCCAAGCCTAATGATCTCAAGGTAAGGGTGGTTAAAGGAAAGTATGGCTAAGAAAAGCTAGATTCTTATAGGTAATAAGCATGCTACTTCATCTATGTGGCATGCTATTTGTTAAGTTTGGGAAAAGGTATGGATAGAGACAATTTGGTTCATTGAATGTGAATCTCTATAAATTTCTCAATAACCACACATAAGGTTGTACAGTTAATAGATGAATTTGAATAGTGATGACCCTTCAAATACCCAAAACCCTAATTTCGCAACCCGTAAATCTTAATTTATATTAAACCATAACATATAATGAAACTTAAAATCAAGATGCCTCAATTAGTAGTTCTAAGTATACAATTGTGACTAGGACATTTAAATTAGTATGTACTTAGGTCTTCATCCAAAATATTATTGAATTTGTTATTATAATAGGATACCACACTGAGTATTAATCCGACCTTTATCGTGCAATTTTTCCGATAAGCCTCACTACCCTACTTGTCATTTCAACCGCACAAAGATATATTTTCCATTTTTCCTTCTTTAGTATGTCAACCCCCTTCGAAACTTAGGCCGAATTCCATAAACTTCAAAAATTTAAAATATTCATAACTCTCACAATCCACCTCCATTTCCAAATTCGTAAGTTGTAGTGTAATCTTAACTCCATACTCTTCAAAATAAGGGTAAGCTTGAGAAGGCTTCGCTAGGGTTTAAGTTTCAGACAAACTTAAACATCAACTTCATTGATGATTATATAATTCCAATCCATTCTTATGGTTTTGATATAAAACTTTAGTTTTTACTTACCTCATTACAATTGTTGAGCTTAGAGGAATGTTTTCTCGTATGTTATAGGTGAAAACTTTGATTATCTAAACCAACCATCAAATTACTTTGACTAGTTCGAAATGCCACCACAGTGAGTAAGATTCTTATGATTTATTACTCTTTTTCTATTTGATGAGTTGCATAGCCGTTTAACTACCGTTTTTATGGTGTAATATATGTCTTAAATGAGTTATTATGGGTTTTAATGTCCATTGTCTTTAAAACAAAATTTATGGTGCTTAAATTCTAAAATTCGTGATGAGGACGATAATTGTCGTCCGAATGCCACTAGCATTAGGGTAGTAAGTGAGTCAAAACAACTTGCAAACTATTCTAGTTCGACTCAATGATAACTCGAATTTAACTTGACAACAAACAAGTTGAGTTCGAGTTCGAGATACTCGAGTAACTACTAAGTTTGAGTATTAAAATACTTAATTTAAGTAGCTTGTGTAAGCCCCGGAAAATTTCAGTAAATAATTTTAAGATGAACTTCGAAAATAAACCCTAATAATCACTCCAAATTAAAACCGAATTTCGATAAGTCCTAATTCACGAACGAATTCAGAAACTTCTTAATCTTGAGAAAATGAAAATCTTTAAACAATAAAATAAGAACTCAATGGTCTTCAAATTCAAAACCACGACGTACAAAAAATTCCATATTTAACTCCGACTTATACAAACGGGTAATAGAAAGCTCAAAAACAAATTATTAAAAAGCAAATAACGATTGACTTTCGAAAATATAACTCAATTCAAGAATTCCGAAAACATTAAGAGATATTAAATACTTACAAAAATAAAATTTAAAATAAATTTCTCAAATTAAATATGTTGTATAAACATAAATATCAGTTTCCAAATTGGCAAAGGTCTAAACAGGAAAATCACCCGGAAATCCTAACCGGAACACAATAGCGTAAGTCTGGCAATCTAGCGCCCCTAACCCTAGAGGCCGAGATGTAGTTTAAATATGTAGAATAGCTCATAGTAATATGAGTTTGTTTAAAAATATCAGATTGGTAAATTTTTGACCTATTTCGAACCCGTTCGGATACAGACTTCGAAAAGCGTGTCCCAAGGCTCGAGATATCAAAAATATACCAATAGTACCATTAGACTCGTAATTTCATAAGATTCTTAAATATATCAGTTATATAATTTTTCGGGTTATAAAAGTTACAGTTATAACCTTTTTATCGTATTTCCATTATTACCGGTAATTGATTAGTCTTTTGCACTATTCATTTTTATTTTATTACAAAATTTTATTATTCTTATAAAGTCTTATATTTTTAGATAAATATTTTATATGTTATATAAAATTTTGTTTTTCTAAAATTTAGTTCGTTTCGGGTCTTTACGGGATCAGATTCTGTTTAAGACCCGGTACTAAAAATAAAATAAATTAATTTAATAATTGGAAAATATTTTAAAAATATTTTTATTCCCATAAAATATTTTTCTAGAATTTTTCGGGTTATAAAAATATTATTTATAACCCATATTCGCGTATTTTGATCATACCGGTAACATATTTGTTAAAATACTAAAATAATTCAAATAATTATTTAATTTTAATTATGAAAAATCTGCTACAATTATTTGGAATAATTTTTCTAATTTTATTTTATTTTGTTTTATTTTATTAAGAAAGTACTCTTACAACCCATCTTTTCAAGTACACCTCTCACACATCACTTCTTTTTCACTTCAATCTTTTTACACTTTATTAAATCAATTCTTGGCAGATTTTTTTGACTCCTTTTGGCTGCCTTTTGTCCTTTGAAACCCTCCAAAAATTAATTACAATAACTCTCTTTCAATACTTTTTCAAAAAGCTACACATACCATTAATTACATTACAATTTCAAGTCAAAAGCCAATCAAATTTTCTCTCTCTCTCCCCCTCTCTTTCACGTGAATTCCCCCCCAAATTTCTGCCCTTGCTTTATTTTTTTCTCTTTCAATTAATTAACACACATTAAATGCACTCATTTTCTCTCTCTCCTTCATTTACTCACTTCCCTCTTTCATTCTTTAGTCTTTCTCTCTCATTTTTCCTCTTCTTCTTCTTTTCCTCTTGTTCTTCTATGAAAACAAGCTGCCCCCACACCTTTCATTAGCTTCCACACTTCATTTTTAAAAGATTTCTAAGCAAATCTTCTTCCCAAAGCTCCATAGGTGATATAGGTAAAGTGTAATGAAGGTTTCATGCATCAAATGAACTTCCATAAGCTTAAAAGCTTAGGATGATGATGCCAAAAATGAAATCTTTCTCTTCTCCACTTTTATTACCTTGTATTATAATTATTTTCTTGTTTAAAGTTATTATATTTTGTAGATCTAACTTTTTATGGCTTTGATTTTTGTTTATGCCATAGATCTTGTTATTTAAGTTGTTATTTTTGTTATTCCTTATGATTTATGCATAGATCTAGCATTCACATGTCTATCTTAGTGATTCATGCATGTAAAACTAGTTTAGAAAACTAGATCTAAAGTTTTGAGTTCATAGATGCATTAGATCTTTGTTTATGTTCATGAACAACTTGCTATAGCTTGATGATGGTAGGAAAGTTGTAGGAAACCCAAGATCTATTTTGTTTTCAACAAAAATCAATTTTGAAAATTCGGATGAAAATGGAACCCTATTTAGAAAAGTGGTTTTTCAACTTTAAAATGTATATTTTTCATTTAAAATGAAGGGCTTAGAGTATAGATACCATAAATGAAAGATTTTGATAAGTGAAGTTTAGATCCATGATGTTTATAGCTTATTACCATGCATTTGTTTAATGTTTATGTTCATATTAATTATAGATCTTAGTTATAAACTCAAACAAAATTGTGGAATTCGTATTTTGGCAAGACCCCCATTTAAAAACTACTTTCCAAGTGTCAAAATGTAAATTTTACTTAAGAAAATGAAGGCTTAATATATGTATATCATCAAGACTTCTTTTTACAAGAATCAAAAGTGATTTCCAAAAGTTATTTTCAAAATAAAAATTCTATTTTCGGATTTTGGCCAAGGCCTATTTTAAAAACATGTTTTCCAACTCAAAAATAAAGTTTTTATTCAAGAAATGAAGGGCTCTTAATATGTGATATGTAAGGAATGGATTTTCATAAGTTTAGATAGGTTTTATCAAAAGATATGTCCAAAAATGAATTTTGTAAATTCGGATCCCAACCAAGACCAAATTTTAAAACCCATTTATCAACATCAAAACTCATGTTTTATGTGAAAAATGAAGTATATAGGTAATAGGTATCATTAAGTAGTGATTTTTATAAGTTGAAATGAGTTTTGATGAGATTAATGTATAAAACAAGAAATAGAATTAAGATGAGAACATTTTGAGTTAGTAACCAATTTGTGAAATTCGTAATTTTGAGTGAAGGCCATAAGAACACCTATTATCCAAGTTTCAAAATGAAAGTTTTATGTATTAAATGAAGTCCTTAAGTAATAGGTATCATAAGGTCTTAAATTTTAATGCATTAAACAAGTTTTCCCCAAATGAATCATTCAAAAAGTGGATTTTCTAAAATTCGGATTTTTGAGTAAGTCATATTGGAAAACATATTTACAAAGTGTAAAATGGGAATTTTTTATGTAGAAATGAAGGTCATAAGTAGTATATATAATGAAGACTCAATTTTGACAAAAATAATTATATTTTCTTAAGTAACAAATCCAAAACAAATGGAAATGATAAAAGTTAGAAAACTAGATTTTTCATAAGTAAGTTGTCATTATGGTCTTGCAAAATAAAAAGTTATAAAATTTCCTTTTAGTAAAATCATCAAGATCATGCATACACTAAGCTCATCTCATGTCATTCATGTTAGGAAATCATTTATATTGCATGTATAGCTAATCTATAAGATAGAACGTTTACAAAACTATTTTTCGGAATCGGAAACCGTTACTGATCAGATCTGATCCCTCCGTTCCGAGACCTAAATGTTTTCAAATCTTTAAAATAATATTAGAAATAGATAGATCTTTCGAAGTAGATAGAAATTGATATATAATTTGCGAGATTCCGAGTTAAAATGACCAAGTTATGGCCGTTTTAAGTTGGAATTTCCGCTTAGGACGAGAATTACAAATTTGATAGTTTGTGAGATAGCTTGGACTAGTTAAGTGATGAAATACTTATTAGGGTATTTCTTCCTTCTTAGGTGACCCCAAGAACGACGATTCCCCTACCACCGGATTACTTGTACTAAGAGATCGGTGATCCAATGGCCGAGTGAGTATTACTTCCGATTTCATTTATTGTATGTGATTGTAATAATAGTTGCACTAGGTATTTGGTAAAGATAAAATGGATATGCATGATGGGGACGAATGGGAAAGATGTATGCTTGTTGTTGATATGAGAAATGGAATGTAAGAATATCGAAGCCGAGTGATTAACTATTGCCTGTATAGATGAATTAGAATTGATTGTCTGCGATTATTGACTGATCACTTAAAAGAATTGGTATAATTGATTATTTGGAATTGAAGATGAAATTGAACTCATTCATACACGATGGGGATAGAGCATTAGCATTTGTCGGTTTATCGTTGTACCTTAAACGATTTTATAGTTTATAGTTGTCCGTAAGCTGAAACGGTCTCGGTCGTACCGCAGGATTCGTTAATCTGCTAACCCGGGATGGAGGGCGCAAGTCCATCCACATATGATTTCCGGCAGGTCATATGTTTGTTGAATTCACGAGTTTGATGCATATCACTTGTCTGACTAATCACTTGATTGTATGATGTGTTATAAATGTAATCCTGGAAGTTTTCACTCACTAAGCTAGTGTAGCTTATACCCCTATAGTTGTTTAAATGAACAGGTTATCTCAAGAATGCAAAGTGGGGACTGAATTGGTTGGAGCCGGGTATGACTCCGGGGTTCCGGCAAGACATAAGAATGTTTGAAGTTATTAGCTAGGTTTTCCTATTTGCCTTGTAATAGTTTATGTAGTAGAATCTTTTGATGAATTGTAATTGAAGTTAATGAGTTGTATTTTGAAGAATAGTGAATTGAATTTCCTTTACATTGTTCTTAAGTTGTATCAGCATAAAATGCATTACTCCGATGAGTCTCCTCCATGTGTTAGACGCCTTGTACATAGTATGGAAGCTTTCGCGTGACTGAGGTGGTCATTCTTAGGCTTTAATATTGTGTACGGCAGACTGCCACGTTTAGGGTACCCTTCGGGGTGTGACAACTTGCAAGCTTATTCAAGGTTTTTATATTTTTTATAAAAGTTCTAAACTTTATTTTTTTTTTCATTTTTAAGGCCTAGTTTTATGGGTTTTCTTTTTCCTATTCATATTTAATGTTCCACATTTACTACTTTTAAGACTAAGTTATATAAAAACCCTACTCTTTTTCCAAATTCAAACTTTTTTTCACTTTACTCGATATTTATATAAATAATCAAGCCTAACCGAGCTAAGCTCAAGCTTATTGAGTATTAATTCAAGTCAAGTTCAAGCTTAAAAATCTAAAGCTCAATTGATTTCAAGTTTCGTGTTTTTTATTCAAGTCGACTTCAAGCTTAGCACTATATCATCTTGACTTTGTTACTAGTGATGTACCCTAGGCCATATGGATTATATGTCATTTAAATGTTTATTATCTTTATAAAATGAGTCATTTTCTTTATCAAAGTTGTTATTGGCCTTTTTACTTTGATAAAATATTATTCCTTGAATAAATTAGTTATTCCTTATGTCATTAAAGTATGTAACTTTAATAGTAAAATCATAAGGTGAGAAATAATTTTATTTTGAATTATCCCTAGTCGTTCATTATATGGAATAATAATAAATTAAGACTAGTATGTGTTGGTTTCTCTCAATGATGATTTTGATGATAATAAAAAATGTTAAGTATGTACTAATGCAATTCAGAAAGTGTTTCAGAGAATATTTAACAATGATTTTCACATACAAATAAGTTTTCAAAGAATGTTTCAGAAGAAAAATCAGTGTTTTTACAAAGGATTGTATATCGATCAGAAAGAGTTTCAGAAAGTAATTATAATGACTACGAAGGATTAAATACCAATTAGAAGATGTTTCAGAAGACAATTACAAAGTTTTTGAGAATCACGTTTATGAAGTACGAATGATTTTTTATGCAATATAAATTGAAGACCCAGCATCAAAGTGAATGTATTTGGATAATGCATTCAATAAATTTTCCATAAAGTTGGTTCAATTATCCAAAGGGAATTTAAGTTGTATGGATTAAGGATTATTCCTTGAAGAATTAAAGTTTGGACAAAGCATAAAGAATTACGTCTGGAAATTCAAGATTTAGGATATATTTATTGTCTCATGACATTATATAAGAAGACTATCTAATGAGAGATATCTGTCGAAGATAATATTATCCAAGACCTGGGAAATTCAGATTTCAAATGGATTAATATCAATATGCTATTTCCGTGGGATATCTACTGGAATGATGTGACCGGGTTGATTATTTCAAGGATTGTCTACAACAAGCTGATTCAAATTGAATGTTGAAGTAAATCAAATAGATTTGAATTATGAAGGATAAAGATTAGCGAGATAATTGGGATTCATTTTTATCCGAGAAAAGTCTAAAAAGAAATATGATTAGCAGCCTTATCCGAATTTTTTGCAAGATATCAGGAAGTATTCCATCACTAGCCATTATAGAAAAACAAATAAATTACAAGCTCAAGAGGAACTTTTAAGAACAACTCTCTCATAGTGAAAAAGCAATAAAAAAGCTCAAAAATCCTTTAAGCGAAAATTGTCATTTATATTTTCATTGTACTGAAATTAGAGGATATATTATACTTATTTCTCAAATTGATTTGTGATTACATCTTGAGAGATTGAGAGTTAAAAGTAGGCTCAGTAGATTGATTGTAACTTGTGGAAGCTAGGAGATCAAGCTGAGTACATATTGTAGCCAAGTGCTTCGGCAAAAGACAACTTGTAACTTGATTTATAATTAGATAGTGGAACATATCGATAAAGTCAACTGGATCCCGGGCTTGGTGCTGGAAGAGAGGACTGACGCTTGAGGTGGAGCCTTTACAAATAGCTTTGCAATATTCTCTACCCTATCTTTTAAATTTTCATATATTTCTGATTATTTATTTAAGTTGCGTTCTAAATTCATAGACTAAATCAAAGACTATCTTGAAGTATTCTTACAAATCAGAGATTAATTCAGAGACTAAAATCTGGGGATTCATCTTTGTTTTAAGATAAACTTTTTGTATTTGTTCTTATCCGAATTTCATCTAAAGATATTGTTTATTAAAGTTGTTATTTTCAAGTAAGGTTAAGAAGCCATTTAAGTTGATTAACTAGATTTGTGAATTTGGCTAAATTTCTCAAAGAATTAAATTTTCATCTTGGAAAACCAATTCACACACACCCCCCACCCATCCCCCGGCTCCCTCCCTCCCTCCTCTTAGTTAATCTTTTTGGGACCAACAGTATGTTAGTTGGATGATGATCATGTTTCATTAATCATGGATATGAGATATCAATTCAGCACATGAATACATATAAGAGTACATTATTGGAATGACCTTAATATGAGAATGTTATATAGATCAATACGATAAATATTTCTCATTTGCAGTGTTATTTTAGTCCTTAGACCTGAAATCACCATGAATTCCAACATGAGAAATATTGTGTTTTTAACTCAAATCAAACATTATCTTTAACCGGATAATTGTAAAGGTTGATAATGGACATAATATAAATCATGTAAAGGAAGTTAAGTGATTAAGATGGGATTTGTTCCTCTCATTAATTTGAGAGAGATATCTTTTAGGCTTCTTGATGAGTAAAACTGAAAAATACATGGCCATGCTCAAATAAATTGATAAGGAGTTATCAATATCATTTCTTTAAGTCAGTCATACTATGGAATCAAGAAATATGTGGTTAAACAATATAAGAGTGTTTTGATCCACACCTTATGTTTAATTATAAGATATCGTGCAACAAAAGGATTAAATAACTGACTATTAATAGGTAAAGTCGGATCAACAATCTTTACTTAATTTGGGTAGGCATAATGTCTTGCTAGAGACCAATTATGTCTTGTCGGTCTAAAAGGTGTTTTAAGGCTACTGCTAACATTAAGTGAACCTATATGGTCATACATAAAGAATGAATTGATTGGATCATGGGTTATCTTAGATAACTATATTGGGAGTTATATAATTATTCTTAATTAGATTAAGAATAATAAATAATTATTAAATAAAATTGTTATTTTATTAGATACGTGACATGGAGAAAACCCTAATAAGATTAGGGTAGGTAACCAATAGTCACATCTTCTTATAAATAGGAGGTGATGGTCACCTGTAGAGTTTACAGACACTGGTCGTCACATTAGAGTTATAGAGAAACTCTGTAACTAAACAAGAGATACCCTTCTATGAGAGATTCCCAAAACTTGGATTCATTCCAAGGTGCTATCACATACATAGATTTGATTAGAAATTCATTCATGTGGATACAATAGAGGGTGTTCGCATTTGCAATATCTCATATCCGAATTTACAGAGTTCTAAAGCATCAAAAAGGTAATTATATGCTTATAAATTTGATTGAATTGCATGGATCCGAAATAAAGGACTTAGTGTTCGATTTTATTTTAAAAGAAAAATATATTTCCACTGCGTTTTGATCCCTAAATTCCCAACACTTGTGTACAGCCTTAGCTAGCATTCGGACACTACATCCCGACTAGCTCAACACTGTTTTGTATTTTAGACATATCTCTCTCATCTAAACTCTAATTAAGATGATCTAAGATGCTATGGAAAACTAAGAAAGAACTCTACATCTTTGATGGTTTAAATTTATAAGAAATTCTACCTAAATTGAGGTTTAAAATTAGCATAAAGTTATAGTAGTATTTAAACTTATAGTGGCTAGTTGGACTGTTGGTTAAACTTCTAGGCATCCAAACTAGGGATGCAATTGGGTCAGGTCACTACAGGATACCTGACCGTCCTCTCCTGATAAAAACCTATAGGGTCATATGTCACGCCCCAAAGGGTATCCTAAACGTAACAGCTTGCCGCATGCTAAACGAGACTTAAGAATCACTACTACAGTCATTCAAAAGTTTTGTGTTAGTATGCAAGGTGTTCTCTTACAATAATAGAATACATAAACGGTTGGAGATAGATAGTTCAATTTGACAAGATAAGCATAAAAACATAAATCACAGATATCTCAGGATTAGTTACAAAATACCAAGGGGCATTCCCCTGCTAAACAAAAGTCTAGGTACTATCTTTTAAGTAAGACTCGATTGTTTAAGGCGTACTATGAAAAGATATACAAAACTAATCATAAACTTTTAATGGGAAACACTCCTAACATCGCATTACCTGATTTGGCCAAGTCCGGGGACGCAACCATATATACGAGAACTGCATCAAACAGAAACTATGGAGGTATAAGCTACGCTAGCTTAGTGAGTTTCACTTCCAAAATTAAATACTCCATCAATCAATAAGGCAAGTAAGTTATATTAGCAACCATATGAAATGCATAAGCACGTGAGTATACAATACATAAGACTTTTCCGGGAGTCCTATGTTGAATGGATTTACGCCCTCCATTCGGGGTTAGGTGTTTCAGGCCCATACGACCATAGATTTCAGTTTTTCTTATTACATTGTGGTTGATTCAAGTGTCCACCCACTCACAATTTTTTAGTTGATACAAGTGCTTACAACACTACCATTTTAATTTAGGCCATCATGCCAACATTCTAGTTTATAGGCTTTTCGTTGCCCAATTATTATGCCTTCTTCCCACAAAGGTATAATAAGAAATGCATTGTGACTCAACATATGGTATGCATGGTCATTTTAATTATAAGATGATGGCATATTAATTATCAAAATATGGGCAATTATAGATATTGCAGACAATTCAATTCTATACTAAATCATATAAATATTTACAACAATTTCTATTTCGATATTCTTATCATGGATTTAATCAAATGGAATTCACATGCATATTCCAATTTTATCTTGCCCTAAATCTAATGCCACTATCATTACAAGCACAATCATAAGCATATAATTTAAGAGAGTGAACTCACTCAGCCATGAACACCGGTCTCTAATGGTAGCGATTCAGAAACAAGAATTTTCCCCGCCAATTCAAAATCACCTAAACGGAAGAAATACCCAAACGAGTATTTCATACCATAACTAATTCCAACTTATTAAATAAAACTCTTGAGTTCGTAATGTCCGTGGTAGATGGAAATTACAACTTAAAACAGCCATAACTTGGTTATTTTAATTCGAAATTTCGCAAATAAGCTATCGATTTCTATCTACTTCGAAAGGTCTACCTATTTATGATGTTGTTCTTAAGTTTTGAAAATTTTTAGGTCTCAGAATGCTCGGATTAGATCTGATCAGTAGCTAAAACTTGCATTTTCGAAATTGTTTTGTGAAATTTACATTATTTCTATTGAGTATATTATATGTGCATGCAATATCTACAAATTATGATCATGAATGACATGAATAGCTATCTACATGTATTTCCTTAATGATTTTTGGTTAAAAAGAATTTTTGGAAAACTTTTACTCTTCAATAATTTCAAGAACACTTGATTGGGAAAATTGGCTTTATCCCTTTGAAAATTATCCATATTTTTACTAGGATAAAACCTTTATGACTTATATACCTAATACCTTCGTTATCTTAATAAAATTCTCCATTTAAAGGTTGGAAATAGATGTTTAAATATGGGTTTTGCCTAGTGACAAATTTTACATAATTTTTGAAAATGAAAATATTGTTTGCTCCTAGTTTGGAAACCTTTCCTTTGCTTTAGGTTTACACTTTGATAAAACACACTTACTCTTATAAAAATCAAGTCTTTATTACATCTATTCCCTAAGGCTTCTATTTTTCCATTAAAATACTCATTTTGACATTTGGAAACAGGTGTTTAAATGTGGATCATTTTTAGATCTGAATTTTGGGAAATTGTTTTTGATATTATTTCTTGTGAAAAACTAATTTAATCTTTCTAAAATTAGGTTCTAATCAAACCTACTCCCTAAGGCTTTCATTTCTTTAATAAAACTCTTCTTTTAGGGTTGGACAATATATGTTTTCTTGGCATTTCACCCTAGTTATGAATTTTCAAAATCATTGTTGGTATTGGAACATAGATCTAACTTAATTTTTGTAACCCTTTTCTTGAGAGAGAGAGAGAGAGAGAGAGAGATAGAGAGATTTGAATTTGTTTTGTGTAATAAAATTCAATTTTAATAAATAATTTAAGTAATAAAATGTATTGGAAAGGTAAACTTGTAAGGAATGATGTAAAATTGTAAGAATAGGCTGTAAGAATAGGGTATGGGTGGTTGTACTTAGTGAATAGTGTGAAAAAAATGAAAAAGTTGATTAGACAACTAATTTGACGGTAATAATGAAAATACAATTAAAGGGCTATAACTGTAATTTTTATAACTCGAAAAATTATTATAAATATATTTTTGAATTCCTTATTAAATTTCATTTCTAACGAGTCCTATTTATTAATTTTCTATTTCTTAGTCCCGGGGACTGGTTTTCCAGAACAGATCTCAATCGGGTCCAAAACAAATGAATTGCTCTGAATTCTGACCTCCTACGTTTTGATAAATTATTTAAGGCTATATTTCAAAGTTAACTCATTTTTTATTATTTCGGTCTTTCATTCTCGGGGTTGCCGGACATAGTGCTTCCAAGTCCAACTGGTCTAGGGGTATTTTTTTAGGGTTTCGGTTCCTCGTTCAAATTTCCAAAACCGAATTCAGATTGCTAAGAAAACGAGGGCTTACATCACATGTTAGGTTTGAAAAATAATACTTTGACCCTATAGGGTTTCGAGGCAAGTCTGCATCATTTAAAAAACTGGATAGATAACCCGAACCCGTCACATTATATATAATTTAATATAATAAAATTAATAAAAGAAAAGTCATTTTGAAAAAAAACCTAAGTCTTAACTCCTTAGACTTCACTATTTTCCGAACAAAACCCATACTCTTCACTATTGTCCTCAAGGTTCAAAGGTTCAAACTTTTCAATTTTGAACCCGCCATTGTCACTACTAGCCTGTCACCGCTGGAGCCATTGCCGGTCCATCACTGTGGGAGCCACTGCCAATCCCAGTCCTTGTCCGTCACTGAACTCACTCCGTTGGCCATCACATCCCTCGGTCGCTTGACTCACCCAGGCCCCGTCCGTCGTGCTTCACCATGTGTTGTGTCAGTCTATCACCTTTCTGCCTCCTCCATTCCATTTCCGACTCCGGCTTCCTCATTATTTAGCTACTTACGGCAACTGTTAGGCGAAAGCTCAAGGTAACTTTTGATTCGTCAACTTTGGTCTATTCCTTTACTGAATGTCATGTTGGAGATCGAGACTTAAGGTTTGTTTTAAAATTTTTTACGCCAGTATCAGTCCATCACTGCCAAGTTCCACCGTCGGTCCCAGTTGATTGCTCGACTTGCTCCATTACCACCGCTCAGCCGCTCGTCATCGTTGTTACATCATCAACACTCGCTCCGCTCCATTATCCTTTTTAAAAAGGTAAAGATCTTTAAATAGTTTTAGCCGAGTCCCAATTGATCTGCAAGTTCTTCAATGGATATTTCTTTGAAAAGTTAATATATGCTGTTTGGTTTTGGTCCTATGGTGACTTTAAACATATTCAATGGATATATTATAATACTTAAGGATTTTATTGTGCATCTTAGATTCAGTGGTGATTTTTTTTTATTTTGTGTTTTAAATATTTTTCTTCGTAGGCTCGTAACATTTGTTTTGAGGATGATTTTCTTTCCAACGATTATTTCTTAAGTTGGTTTTGTGCAAAGACAATATAATTTATATCAATATTTTTTTATCTTCTAGAAGCACAAATTATGACAAAATCATTAACCATTATGAGGACAACTATTAGTATAAAATTTAGATTCTTATGTTCATTAGTTATGAACTACTCTAGATAAACAAAATAATGAGTTAAAAATAAAAATTTTCTTATAAAATTTATTAATCCAAAAAAAGTTCCTTAAGAAAAATTTATAATGCAAAACTATATATTTTTAATGAAAATTCGAGTAATGATCATATTGTTGAAAAAGGAAATTATTGGCACTTCTTCATTTTACATGGGGATTTTGGCCATTTTGGCTTCATTATTATCAAAAGCATAATATTGCATCTTAGATCTTATAGTTTTTTTTTTTTTTTTATAGAAAATAAAGTAAAGGAAAAGAAAAAAAAGAAAAAGAAAAATCATAACAAGTCAAGGAGGCAGGCGCGCAAGACCAAAACCCTATATGGGTGGGTTTGGGTAATATAAAAAAAAGACCTATAGGGTCATGGGTCGGGCTTGGGGGACCCTACAGGAAACCAAGGCGGGTTTGTGTCTCATATGACTAGTCCCAAACCTGCCCCAGTTACACTCCTAACCCAAACCCCTCAACCACATTTTATCAACCTATGTTAAATGTGAAATCTTACGTTGTTAAACACTATTTTACACAACTTTAGACAATATTTATATTCCATGAATTACTTTCAACGTGCTAAATCACCATGACGTAGGAGTTGAGTTACATGACCTACATAAGCGAGCTCATCATGACTCAGAACTATAGTAGATATCACTAATATATTTCCACTAGAGTGAGTTTTAAAGGAAAAAAAAAATTTAAGAAACTTGAACTGTGTCTTATTGGGTGCATTTGTAGTGTTTGGAAGAAGTAATAACCAATACCATGATTGATGATTGCAGATGAATTGTTTGAATGTGGTCTTGTGTGTGGATCATATTTCTTGCACTATCTTATCCACATCGAATGATATATTGATTGATCACCTTAAATATATTAATGGTTATTGGATTACAATAAAAATTAGACATGCATTGCACAAAATTTCATTACCAAATAGCCATCACCATTCAATAATGGAATGATAGGAAATTTAAGTTATCGATATATCATCTTTGTTTAAGTCAAGCCATCTCCGAATTGAGCATTTAAGGCCTCTATGAGGAAATTTCAATCTAAGTTCTAATTTTATAGGACATATTAATAGATTAAGGGTAGTTGTGAATTGTGAAGGCAAGTTGGGCCATTGTCTCAGGCCTATCATAAATCTTAAGATATCTTGATCTAAACTACATTTAAGGTATACTATGCCACCTCCAAATTGATCATTTAAGGCCCTTGCGAGGAAAGAAAGCTATTAGACGATTAAACCAAGCATTACATTTAAGGTGTCCTGGGAAAGGGTGCATCAGACAACCTAGACGTTGACCAAACTAAGCATTCCCCAAGCCCCACGTTAAGAAGGAGTTAAATCCTAGACTTCATGCTAGTTATCGAAAGACCATATGTGATGTTACATTGCTTATGTGATATAGATTGAAGAATCCACACGTTTTGTGGATCTAGCGATATAATGCAATAAACAGATTTGTAATACATTTATAGGTTTTTATGAATTATGTAAAACTAAAATTCACAGATATGAACAATATATCCTTAGATATTATGAACCAAAGAGAGAACCGGACTAGTTGTTCCAACTAATTGATATTACAAATGATTAAAAGAAACAATATAGAATAATCTTGAGGATAAAAAATCAACATTATTCAAGAAGTAATGTATCACAAAGGATAACAAGTTGATAGAGATGACTAAACTATGCTAGCATAACTTTATGGAACTTTTTCACTCCCACAAGTCTAGTAAAGATAATATTGGAACAAAAGGTGATATAATAATTGGGAAATGAAATTAAATTTTAAATAGAATAAGGCCACATGCTAATTCACATGACTTTGTGTTGGGCCTTGCTCTTTATCTTCAATTGACTAAAATAATCAAACCTAGAAACTAGCCAAAGCACAGACATGAGACCTAGGCATGGTCTAGGTGCAGTTTTATGTGAGGCCGTGCCACCCTTTATTCTCTTTGTTGTCATAAATAACATGTGTACCATCTCGAATATAGCTGCATCCTCTAGTATCATCTTCCCCACAAGCATGTCATTGGTCGTGTACACATCTGTGACTTCCTTCTGTTGCTCAATTTCATTCACCATCTTCACCACGACTATGTTCTACATTACTAGTGAATTCTCCCTCATATTTTGTCTCTTTAACACACTTAAATGCAATAAACCATGTCCAATAGCAAAGTATATCTCATAACCATGCAAATACTCTGATTCACCTTCATTTGAAATTATCTACGATAATTTATTAACCTAAGTTCATCAATTCTCTATTGAGTTACTAGACCATATGAACCATGATTCCTATCATCTTTTCTAAGCTCATGAAGATTTGCCTTCAAATCTTGATCAAACTCATCCAAAAAGTAAGGAGATAAATCTGCCACATTGAAAGTAATTAAAGTTCCTCCAAAATCATCCTGCACTTTATAAACCTATTTATTGACCCACTTAACTATCTTAAATGGTCCATCAGCTCAGGGTGCTAATTTCTAACCTCTTTTTTCAAAAAGAAAACATTTAGGAAGCAAATCTAATGGTGAATTGAGATTAAACCCATAAACCACCTCAAAAGGTAACTTACCCATCACATTATGGACTTATAAGCAAATTCCACAATAGGAATATATAAATCCAAGTCCTTCAAATTTTCCTAATTGTATCTTGTATTGAAGAACCCAAAGTTCTATTTACAACATTAGTTTTTCCATCGGTTTGTAGATGGCATATAGTATTGAACAACAACTTTGTACCCAACCTCCTTCATAAAGTCTTCCAAAAAAAAAAAAAAAATTTACATCTCTATCTGATACAATAGACTGTGGAATGCCATGAAATTTGACTAATATCTATAAAATAAACCGAAATATGAACCACAACATCAATTTTGTGGTAAGGAATAAAGTGTGTCATTTTGCAAAATTAATCTACCACCACCAAAACCGAATCATTTTTCTCTTTAAGTTTTAGGAAGGCCCAGATTAGAATCCATGCTCAAATCCACCCATGGTTTGGTAGGAAATTAAAGATTAATAATTTAAAATAATAATAAAAACTCATTAAAGCTTAATCTATGGAGATAAGCCGGCCAGGTACACCGCCGGCCTAGGGTTCCATGTTGCCGGTGTACTCGGAAATTCGAGGCTACCTTGTGTTGCTCTACACTCGTGATTTCAGTTCCATAAGTCCTACACCGCCAGTGTTGTCTGAAATACTACTAGCATTCAATTGATCTTCATGGCCGGTTTTGCATGTTTGTTTTTCTCCTCTATTTCAACTTGCTTGTTTCTTTCTTTTTGATCAGTGGAAATTTGATTCTCATCATCCTCCCAACCTTATTTAAGATTTTCCCTCAAATCTTTGCGGAAAATACATCTACCTAGGTCAAGGACAAACTTGTAGAACTCAAACATAATTAAGTAAAAATTCCAAACCACAATTAATTCATGTGTAGCCTTCAAGGCTTGTTCCACAAATCCTTTTTGGAACAACAAATCCCATCTCAGTATAGCATCAAGTCTAAGTGCCTTTGACCATAAGATACCATGCTGTCGTTTATAATAAAAATTCTTCCAAGCATGTCAAACCATTCATCATGGATTTGATCAATTGAATTCTTAGAAACGCTATGACAAGTATTCAACAAATATAACTCTTGTATCATTAAGAGCTTTTGATTGCTGCACTTGTCATCCTGGGGGTAAACCACTTCAAACTCCTTATCATTCGGTGAGTCAACAACATATCTGTCTCTAACAACCAACTCACATGCAGGCCATGTATATAATTTGATATGCATTTCTATGCTACCATTCCAAGATCTAACATTCAACCAATATATATAACCATCTAGAAGACTCCAATGGACATAAACAATTAACTCGTATGCCTTCACATAGACAATAGAATTATTCCAATTTTCAACTTTAGGTAACCCCATTAATATATCATAATATAATGGATGAATAATTAGAAAATCAACATAAAGATACATATCTTGCTCCATATCTCCAAGTGGGAGTGAAAGTGTTTCCAAATCAAGTACACAAATATTAAGAGACGATTCTAACTCAATTTCACTTTGTATAATCTTTGTAACATCGATCTCTTTTACATTGTCCACAACAGTTGGACTCTCATCAATTCATCTCTTCAACAATTACAGGAACTCCATCAACAAGCTTCACAGTATATTCATTTGGACATTGAATTTCAAGACATCCACGACCTAGGCATCTTTTACATTTAAGTTTCCAATCATCATCATCACCCATCTCAATAGATTGATGTACTACCTGGGGATTAATCAATGGTGGTGGTTAATTATTCACATGTTTTTGTATCGCAATTATTTGATCCATCTTTGTCACTACGTTATCCATCATCATGGCCAATTCCTACATCTGTTCCACCCATGATTTTCCACCATTCATGATGTTCTCCTCCAAAATCACAATCCCACAATTCCAATCACAGCAGCACAAATACAACAGAAACCCTAATTTCTCAATTGTCAGCACAAACCCAATTTCTTGAAAAACAATTTGAGAATGATAAGAAAGATTGTATCTTTTCACTTACAGATATATATTTGTCGCTGTGTATTTGATGGCCCAGTCATTATAAGCTTTGATACCAAAAGATGATGTGCTTAAAACCCTAGGCATAATGATCTTAATTGAGGGCTTGACCAGATCGGATAAAAATGATACCTTTTTGGATTTTGTAATTGGATGCAAGGAAATAAAAGGATATGAGCGACTTGCCAATGGATATTGGGCATCGCAATCAACCGAACTATGTAAACTCTAATCCGATATGACGCACGAAAATAGGGATCACGGTTTGTTCGCCATAATCCAAAGGATTGATAAGAGCAAGATGTACGCCATGATCATAATATCGATAAGAACACAATTGAATTTGCTCTTACAATTGAAATTCAAATACAAAGGAAAAGCTTATCAATATGCCAAAAACTCATGAGTCTCAATAAAACGGAGTATTTATAATAGTTCTCCAAAAGACCTAATTAATGATAAAAAGGACTAATTACTAAATATGATAATAAGACTAATAGATATGACAAAAGGACTTTCTATATCTAATTATCTTAATATGAAAAGAATCTAATGACATTAAAGACTAATAAATATGAAATTAAAGTCTAATAATTTAAAATAATAATAAAGACTCATTAAAGCCTAATTTATAGAGATAAACTGGTCAGGTACGCCGTCGGCCTAGGGTTCCATGCGGCTAACATTGAAGGTAAACAACGTCGACCTGGAGCTGCTGTTGGAAATTTGAGGCTACCCTATGCTGCTTTACGCCTGTGATTTCAGTTCCATAAATCCTACACCGCCAGCATTGTTTGAAAAACTGCTAGCCTTCAATTGATCTTCACGGCCGGTGTTGCATGTTTGTTTTTCTCCTCTATTTCAACTTGCTTGTTTCTTTTTTTTTTTTTTTATCAGTGGAGATTTGATTCTCATCAGGTTGTGTCTCATTATCTTCAACCAACTAAAACAATCAACCTCAAAATTGGCTAAGGTGCGAGTATAGGTCCTTGGCACGGTCCAAGGCACAACCATATGTGAAATACCCTAAACCTTTACCTAGATTAGAAATTGAGTTTAGATAGATTAAATGAATCAAATAAAGTATAGGAAATAATTAGACAAGTTGACAAAATTAGATTAGTAATTAATTAAGTTGAAATTTAAGATTTCAATTCCTAAATCTCTAAACATGTTATTTAAAATGTTTAGAAGATTCCTAAACTCTTGATTCTTAGTTAAAACTCTAATTCCTAAATCCCTATGAAATTTGAGTTCATTTGCTTGAATAAAAATATCAGCTCTTAAACTCGAACTCAAATTAAATATTTTTTTTATCTAAAATAAATTCTTAAATTAAGTTCTTATTATAAGTTCTTAATTTCTGACCTATCGGTTCTAAAATTATCTTTTAAATATTCCTATAACTATAGATATTGATCTGATAGTTCTAAATCTAATACCCTATTTTGAAAATACATTTATATTTATCCTTTCCCTTTATTTCTTTTGTTTATTTTCTTGCCATTCCTTTTATCTTTGTTATTTACGTTTCTTTTCCCTTATTTTCTTTCCTCCTCCTCCTCTTTCTTCTTCTTCTTCTTCTTTTTCTTCTTCTTCTTCATCTCTCCAAATTCAATACGTGAATCTCAATTTCAAGAAGAGAAAAAGGAGGAATCAAACTAGAAGATGAGATAGGATAAGAGAAATCAAGTAGAAGTAGCTCCAACAAGAAGAAAGAAGAAAAGTTTCATGTCTTCCAAAAGCTAAGTATATGGTTTATATTATTTTGTTTGTAGTTTATGAGTTTATATATATTGCTTTGATGTTGAAGTGGGTTGAGAGTGCTGTTTATTTCATGTATTTGTTGATATATACTTGTTGGAGGTTTGATTGTGAAGGAGTAAGAAGATGGATAGTAGTTTAGGGTTTGAAGAATTGGGTTGTTTAATGTGTTCACTAAAGTGTTTAATGTGATATTAGTGAAGAGCATACATGTTTTATGATGTTGAATTCATATATCAAGTGGTAGGAAGCTTAGTAGATGATTTGAAGAATTTTGATAAAAATAAAGTGTGAAAAACTATGTTTTCGCATAGCTGTTTTGTCGTCTATGCCGTCATCTGGTACTTTAACACTGCCGGCTTTGAGTTGGTGTTGAAGTGATCAGAATTCCAATTCCTTAACGCTACCTCCAATGCTATTGGTGTTGAACATCTATGTTGCTGGCGTTGAGATTTACACCGCCAATGTAGAAGTACCGGCGTTCATTTTACTCAGTTGCCTTGTTTCGTAGCTTGATCGTATTTTGGCCATAACTTTTTTATACGACCTCCGATTGAGGTGATTCAAGTTGCTATAGAAATCTTAAAAGAGATCTATAATGTTCAGTTTTTTAGTTTTTATAAATTTGAAACATATCAATACTTATATTTTAGTTCTTTCCAGCTATTGTGTTTTTCAAATTAAGTTAAAAATTTTTGTTTTTCATGTTAAATGTGTTTTGCTTAGGAAATGGATCTTTTTGGACTAAAATGAGATATATCAATGATATTTGATGTGTAATGATGATTGAAGGATATAATGAAGCATGATTTAAGTATATTTGTTGATTCAACAAATAATTGAATTTTCATGAGTATTAAACTAAAAGTCGTTACGCTGTATATATGATTTCCATTGCTTGATTTATGATATTGTGACGACTTAGTGAAATTAAATGATCTTGGTAATTATATAAATGATGAGTTATGTATTTATATGAATTTTATTTGAATTTCCTTTATGCTAAGTTTAAGATTTAGTATGTTTTAAGTTGTGTTTTTCTTCAATTGTTTTTCCTTGTTTATCATTTGTTATTATGATTAGCTATTGAATATAATGAACTTGTTAAGCATGTAAATGTTAAGTTAAGCTTATATATGAATTATATTTGAATTTTATGAGTGTTGTGCTTAATGTTTAAAGCTAATATATTGTATATATGATTTGAAGTTATAGGTGATGATTTTAAAGTTAATATAATATTGTTATATGAATACTTGTTAAGTTATACCTTTATGTAAGTAATCTTTGAAATCCTTAAATGTTGAGTTTAAAGTTAGTTATAAAAAACTTAGCTAGCAAATATAAGTTCAACTTGATTAAATAGACTTGAATGAGTTAAAATGAGTTAGATTGAGTTAGTTTAACGATCTTTGAATTAATTTTTTAATTAAATGATTAAGGTTAATTATTTTGGCTAAGTTTAAGTTAATGTAAGCTCGAGTTGACATGGATCCTAGATGTATAATGAATTAGTAATGAATCTAAATACAACATGACTTAATAAACTTCACTAAGCTAAAATGAATTAGATTGTTTAAGTTAATAAACTTGATTTAGTAAATGAATTAAATGAATAATTTTAATCAATTTAGCTAAAACTAAGCTAAAATGAGATTAATAGTTAATAATCGAATTAGATTAACAATTTAGAATGATATTTGATTAGCATGAGGAGTATATTGATTAAAATGTCTATTTGCATAAGTTATTAATGTCTTGTATATGTAATTGCTTTGTATATGTTTTTGTAAAAAGAAACTATAATCAAAATGAAAACAAATACTTTGACAGACAAAAAGAGAAATGTCCGCATTTTGGCAGGGCGATCTTTGTAATCATAGCGGGGTTCCAAGTTAATGTTTGATTAAATAGGGTTAATAAAAGTTTGAGAAAGTGGATGATTAGTTTAGTTTAGTCTCTTATATGAGTTCTTTCCTTAACAGAAGTGGATATCTAAATTATCTTCTGGATTATCTTCTAAAATTCCTTCCGAGGCTATGTTTGGATTTCAAATTCAAGGTACGTAGTAACTTACGAGTTAGATGTTAGGATAGGCATCTAAAATGGATTAAGAACCTAAACTTGGCTTAATAATTGATGAGTGTTGATTGTCTATTATGCCGTTGAATCTAGTTCGAGGAGTAGCAACCTTGTCATGATGCAATGATATGGTAATTAGGCGCTTTAACCTTAGTCATGATGCAATGACTTTATCATGATACAATGGTATGCTATGATGCAATAGTGATTCTTTTATGATTAAGCGGGTGATCGATGGAGAGTGTAGTGTCTGTATAACGTTTGCTTAAACTTGGAGGGAAATAGCATGGTTTAGTTCAACGTTTATGAGAGCAGATAAACTAGATTCATGTTGTAGACTAAGTTAAGTACAGTTGAGTAATGGCTATAAACTCTAGATGAGATTGCTTTTATGGAATAGATATAGAAGATATAGGTATTTGGACTGCTTATATCAACCCCATGAGCAGCTACTGTTACTCAGAACCCCCAGATTCCCATTGGCTTGTTCTGGAATGTGAGTGCTCCATTGTTGATTTGTTTATTTTAATGAAAAGATAATAACTTGTGGATTGATACATTACATTTAGTTAAATCGCGTGCCGCTCCATGTGTGATTGTGTTACTATGTACTGAGCTTCGGCTCATTAGTGTTGTTATTGTTCTTTTCTCCAGGTGATATATTGAGGATGATGATGGTGTTCCTTATCGATGATGATGTTATTGTTGATGGAGTTGATGATGATGATTGATGTGATGATGCTTGACTTAGGTTTTGGGTGCTTGTGATGATTCGAAGAGAATTTGTGGATGAGCGAAGTGAATAGGAGCGTGGATGTAGTTTAGTTATTTTATTTCTTTTTGTTTTGTATTAGTGAGAGCTGGATTTATGATTTAAACTTGTTATATTCTTTAAAGGGCATAATAGAGCCCATGTTTTGTAATTTAGCTTTTGCAAAGCTTTGTTTAATTGAATAATTTTCCACTTGAGAGAGTGGAAGTTTTGGAATGTCTTTATTTCAAAATTGTTTTATAAAATTTATTTTTGCTACTAAATTTATTTGTTGTCAGAATCTAACTAAATGATTTCATAACCTAAAATTGAGTAGCAATGTTCAACATAATCATCTTCTTTTAAGACAAGCTTACATATAATTCATAAGAGTTATATGTGGTTAGTAACTTAGTGTGCTTAATTTGAGAATTGAGCATGTCGGGTTTTTATAATATGTGAGGTCATGTTACCTTCCATTCTCTGGTCGTCGTAAATAGTGCGCATACCATTTTGAATACAGCCATGTCCTTTAGCACTGTTGTAAGGACCCGCTATCACTCTTATAATTAAAATAGGTGATAACAGTTCTCCAACTACATATAACCTGTAGGATTATATGTAAGGTTGTCTAAAAGAAGTGTTTGAGGAATTGTTTGTCTAATTCCACATAGTTAATATAATATAAACCATAGTTTTTCAAAACTTTTAACAAAACATACTACACCATTAACATATTTCACAAAAGAAATGAACCCAAGTTATACATAGCTAAGTACATATATATATACACACATTACAACCAAAGGCTTCTTATAAGCCTTAACAAAATTATACATATAATCCAACTAGTACTTTAAATACAACCACAAGGCTATCATAACTAGTCTATTACAAAATTTGGATTCCATCAAGTCTAAGATCATCTCTAGTCCTTCAAATCATCAAGAAAATCCTCGAAATTGGTTCCATACCCTATACTCATGTAAAACTCGTCGAATTCATCACCTAAAATGGTTAAAATATGAGTCAAAGGCCCAATATGCAAGTAACGAATACAGATGCAAAAATGATTCACACATGCTTAAGCTAAATGCAAAATACAACAACCGATAATTTATTATTCAATCTTTAGTTAGTCATACATCATGGGAGTATTCAAACTCCGGACATCAAAGATCTAGTATCACGTCCGCCTCCCTGAGTGGTCCCTACTGTTCATACAGACTAGACAGCCCCACCTTCCGGCGTAGCTCGTAATACTAGGGGATCCTGAGTAACGCATCACGACGCTTAGGGGGTTGATATAAGTAGCTCGGATACTCATACTATCCTAGATAAATTTATCCATAATGATTAAGTAATCTCATTTAGGGTTTCTAGCCATTTCTCGACTTCATTTAAGTCGATCCATAATATCACTTAATTCAAGTGTTCTCATAAACATTGAATTAAATTATATTACATTTTTTCAAGAATAAGAAAATATTATACCGATACCAAATTCCCTATCGATTACCTGCTAAACCAATTATGAAAGTCATATCAAAATGGAAGGGGTGGTCTAAGCACCTAAAACTACCATACCCACAATCTGGGCAGGGATACGCTCTCCGAACCAGATTCAATGGTATAAAAGACACTCAGCAATCAATTATTAAATTCTTAATTTAGAGTGACTTTGAATGATGCTTATCCTAGTAAAGAAACAAACAAGTTATCGCATACTTGAAATAGCTCGGGAACTAATGGGGTTGGCCAAGCGAGGATCTATCACTGTTAAAGACAATATTGAATTTCCCACTTAGTTCAAGCACTAATTAATTAGTTTCAAATATAATTAATCAAAGAAATTCAAATAAATTATTACAAAGTCATAACAGAGCATTTACACATCATATTATATCCTACAATATACAACAAATATTGAATTGATCATATATCAAGCTTTGGGAAATATTGAAGAAAGTTTTTGAAAATGAAAACTGCAGGAGACACATCGGCCTTTAACTCCGGTGACGTTGAACCGGTGTACGATGCGCTAAAACTCAACACTTGCCAACACTGGCAGCCTTCAGTCTACACTAATAGCATTGAGCCAGTGAAGACTGCAACTCTAAATTTCCAAAAATTTTCAAGAGTTCCACGGGTTTGATCCACACTCGTGGATACCCCCAACACTGGCGACGTATCTATGTATGCCGACAGCATGGGTGATAAGACCATATTTTATACAACTTGTTGATGTTCATAAGAGCTAGAATGGATATTTGTTTGATTAAAATTCATATTTCATGACTAATTTGGACTAAGAAATCAAAACAAGAAACTTTGAAGTGGAAATTGGAAAAATTGAAGTATACACCGGCCTTTCAACATTCAAAGCCGCCGGCGTTCAGACGGCTTACCCTCAAGGCCGCTGCTTACACTGTCAGCTTTGCCAGCCTTTGAATTAACCAACTTTACGCTGCCTCAAAGCTGCCGACGTAGAAGTTGAATAGGCCAACGTACAATGAAGGTTGGCAGCTCAGAGTGGAAAGGTCACCAGCTTTGAAGGAGTTACAATCTAAGCCGGCTTCTAAGCCGCCAGCGTTGAGGCTGTGTACATCAAGAATCAAAAGCGACATGAAGACAAAACTTACTTGAAGGAAATTGAAGAGACAAATCTGTTGGAGTATCTAGGCCGGTGTCAAAGCCGCCGGCTTTAGGGCAGCTTTTGTTATAAATTGGCCGAACCTTTCATTTCTCATCACATACGCCGGCTAGATCTACGTCTAAGTCGCTGGCGTTGAAGCGGCCTACCTGTGTAACCGAAGTTGAAAGCTGCCAATGCACTGCCTGTGCAAAGAAGAAATTGAAGATACGCCATCTGTAAGCCGCTGGCGTAGGATCCATAACTGCTGGCGTACGAAGTGAAACAGCAAATTTCATTTAATGACATGCACGAAATTTTTCCTATAAAGGAGTTCCCCCCCCACCCCCAACAATCATCCACAACCAGAAGCAAAGTAGTACACTTGAGTATAGAAATAGTCTAGCATTTCATAGAGATTTGTGAGAGAAATTTGGGAGCTTTCAAGAATTGTAATTGAAGATTGTGATACTTGAATTGGTGATATCTAATCTCTTTCTTATGCAATTCATTTATCTGATATTGTTTATAATGCTATCAATTACATATTCTTATTTGATTTTTGAATCTACATCCATGAGTAGCTAAACATCCTTTGTGGGAAGTGATGAAGTCCTAGTTTTGCTAAAATGATTATTTAATTTATGTTATAGGATTGTTAGAATTATGGAATATTTGTATTGAATCCTAATTATCTATTTTATTTCTAACTGAAATTGAATTGATAAAATTTTGATGATTTGGAAAAAGAATTGAGATTCATAGGAATTCATAAATTGAAATTAAACAACATTTTGGAAACAATCAAGTTTGATTTTAATTTAGAAATTGTTCCATGTACTTCATGCAATATTTTATTTTAATTTTCACTAAGGAATTAGGAGAAGTTAATTTAGGATATTAGATAATCATATAATTGGAAGATTTATGATTATAAATTAGATTCCATTGATAATTTGTCTAGCGGAAGCTAATAAATTATTTTATGGTTCACTAAAACTTTGTTTTGGTCTTTACAATTTCTTATAAATATTCATAATCCTAATTGTTCATATAATATAAATTCAGTATGATTAGTAAAGATTAGGATGGATTCTTTTCCTTCCCACATTCATCTTATATATCCTTCTCACATTCTCATTCGCATTCATATAGAATTAATTAGTTATAGTTAACTGATACTTTGATTGCCTAAATATTAGTATAAGCTAATACCAATCTAGTAGTTAATTTAGTCTCTGTGGGAACGATACTCTACTCATTCTATATTACTTGATCAAGACCCAGTATACTTGCTGGTAGTATCTGAAATTTTATATACACATCCCATTCAGATCAATGGAATACTACACCGGCGGCTTTTAAGTTCGATGTTAAATATTTTGATTATGTTTGCATTCTACATCGTCTATAAGCTAGCGGTGTTGGAACCCTAATAGTCGGTGTACGTTTTGAAAAATAAACACTGGCAAACTTTCTTTGCGAAAGTCGGTAGCGTTTCAAGCGATTTTAAGAAAATAGGTTCTGATCACCTTTAACACCGCCTCTACACCGGTGGTGTTGAAGTATCAGATGCCAGCGTAAGCTCAAAAACTATCCTATTCGAAAATTTTTTGTTCCCCATTTTCTTTACAACATCAACTCTATTAAAAAATTCTTCAAAGCTATTCTAAGCTCCCAAAACTTATTATATGTTCTAAACACCATCCAAACAACATAAACCCGACTTTTAATCATCAAACAACCAACTACAACATTCAAATACCAATTACACTTCAATTCCATACTTCAACTACTCAATTTAGTTCCACTACTCATCAACACTCCTTACAACTTTCCTAACACTTAACTAAGCTCACACAATAACAAAGCACAACCTAACATATATCAATACATAAATCAATCAACTCAAATAGCATTTACTCATCCTACCCTAGATTTTACATTCAAAACACAAGATAAGAAATAAAACGAAAGATTATGCTTGCATTAACTTACATGAATAGGCTTTAGCTTGGTGAAATTATTGATTCAAAAAGCTTGATTTTGGTTTTTGGTTTAGGGCTTATGGTTTGATGAATAGGAAAAGAGAAGGAAAAGGAAAAAAGAAATTCGTATGGAAAAATGGGTGCCAAAAAGAGTCCTTAATTAATCAAATTTGAGGTCAATAATTGTCCAAAGTTTGACTTTAGGGGTATGTTTAACTTAGGTTTAATTTGGGCTTAAATTTGGGCTCAAAAATTAGGTTTAAACTTTGTAAATTTTGTCAACAATTTTCTTAGAAAATTTAAAGGTTGTTTTGACAAATTCTTAGTATAACACATATATTAATTCACAGAAGACACAAACATTCATTACACTATACACACATTAATATACATAAAACAATAATATTAATTTCATTGCACATACACATATACAAAATGACACATATTCACACATGCACTAATTATATTGTTCATGCACATATATCTCATTTCAAAATCATATATCATTTCAATAACACATTAAAATATAAATTAGGAACTTCATGACTATTTCAATTGTCTTCTGCACCAGCGTGATATAGGCATTGTACGCATTTGTGACTTCCTTCACTTGCTTAGTTTCATCCACTATCTTTGCCATGACCATGTTCTCTAATACTTGTAAATTTGCCTTCATATTTTGTCTCTCTAACACGCTTAAACACCTTAGACCATGTCTAATAGCAAAATGTATCTAATAACCATGCAAATAGTCTGATTCACCTTCACTCGGTTCATCCATGATAACCCATTAAGCTAAGTTCATCAATACTCTAGCTCTAGATCAAGTTACCGAACCATATAAACCATGATTACTATTAATATGGTTATTCGTGCATAACATATGTTGATAACTTACTTGCTTGAACTAGTTGAGTAGTAGTGAACGAATTGCATTCCCATTTCTTTGAGCTATGGTTTTTGCTTATTCCCTTATAGTGTGACTAATCATGCAGGCACTCCATGGCAGGTCTATAGTCCAACCTGGGGAAAAACTATGGTAAGCCAGCTGCTTTAAGATTTTTGGAAGATTTCTATGAGTGAGTGTAGTTTAGTTGTTGACCTGTGTTTAGTACCAAAGTTTAAGTGTCTTTGAGTAAACTCGATCTTTTGTTGTTCTATGTAACTTTTATTAAGCAAGTTAGCTGATGTAATTGTAAGATGATGTATGTCATATATTAGCTTAAGTTTATGGTTTATTATTAAGTTCATGTTTGTTAGACGCTTTGCGAATGCTATATGAATAGCATTAGCATTCATGAGTACACTTCAAAGTATGGCACTAAAGATGGTAGACAATGTTATTTGGAAGAATTTATAAAAATTGAAGGAGCGAGTGCACTCATTAATCATGCACTATGTAATTTATCTATTAAGGATTTTCAGAGAACTATCAATGAGCTTGTTGATACTTATGGAAACTGGAATAGGTATCAATTGTGGACTTGTCTTCCAATTCCTATTTGTAATTTCATTTGGTCAATTCAAGTTCCTAATCCTATTAATTGCTCAAATATTCTTTTATGGACTTTTGGCAAGTCTTGGAAATTTTTAACCATTTCTAGCTTTAAAATCCTGAATTCTAAAGAGGAGGATGAGGATGCAAACTAAAGTTAGAGTTTAATTTGAAAGTTGGAGGTGCCTTAACAGGTTACAAGTTTTATGTGGCTAGTAGTCAAGAACCGAGTTCCTATTATAGAGCTCTATCATCCTAGGTTTGCTAGTGATTCCGGTGGTGCTAATTGTGACAAGATTGTAGATGCTTTACATGATGGTAATGCAACTAAAGTTATTTGGTAATGGGCTTTTCAGGGACAAACGCAGAATTATATGACTGGAGATAGGGCTTTAATTGAGTTAATCTTAAAGTTATTTAGTTATATTCACTCGTTGTTTAATTATACTACATCTTATACATTAATGAGAATTATTTAATGTTTTGATTGTGGTATATTTTTTAAACTTCATAAAGGAAATCTTTCGAGTAATAATTAAGAGTATTTACTGCATTTTATAAAAGCTTGTGTACATCTCACATGAAAATTAAGTATTAATAAAAAATATGGAGTTAATATTTATATAAGTTTTGCTTTGAATAGAAATAAATCATAAAATATATCCCAATATGAAATCTATTCAAAAATTCATATTCATTTTCTTAACAATAATTATAGAAAAAAATTTTACTAAATCAAATTATCTATATCTATATTATTAAAGCAAGATTACACTATTCTACTTCATGTTTATTAATTACCCACGTCCTGCGGTTGTTTTAGATGTTTCTTCTATTGGACCTCACTAACAACAGTTACCACAAATCCCATGTTGTATATATCGAACAATTACACAAAGACGGTTACTTCATCTCACCGAAACTTCATCCATCCAGCCTTTCCTGTTTCGCTTCGCGCATATCCCAATTGGTAAAATTTTTGCCACTAGACCTCAAATCCACATTGAATGAGGCATATGCTCATAATTCGACACTAAATAACATAAAATTTCCTTCAATTACTTTTAGTTAACTGAAGTTCGGTATGTGCAATGCAATACACATATCCTTTTACCTTGTTGCTCTCAGTGTTGCTGATTCAACATGTTTCACTATCATTTTTATTTTTAGAATATGCATACAAGGAAAAAAAAAAGTGACAGAAGAAGATGGCTCTGATCGTCCTCTGTGGAAGAATAAAGTCTATCCTCAAGGGAATTTGTAAGGATCGAGGTGATATTAATACTTATTTTATTTCTTCAATCAACTTCCTTAAAAATAAAAATACATAGATAAACACATGTATTAAAAAGAAATACCAATTTGTTAACAAATATTTATTTTACTAATGAAACATTTTTATGTGAATGTTCTTTTTTGGTGTGATTATGAGCACATATGATGCTTTATAGTTTTACTTCTACTTATCTTTCTAATAGTGACAATCTATCAAAAGCATGTAAAAATACCAAAATATTTTTGTATGAACCAATATAATTTGTTTTCTAATTTAGTGAATGACTAGTTTGTTACTTATGTCCAATATATTTTATGTTTGGGTACAATTTTCCTGTAAGTGGTAATTGCCTAAAAAATGTTTCAACATAAACATTTTTTTTACTATGTTGTTTCGTAAAAATTTCCTCATTAAAACTAAATGATATAATTTATCCTTAAAATTTGTTTTTACTATGCTGTTTTTGCTAAAACAGTTCTTTTTTAACATATTTCCTTTGCCATATTAACTTTAACAATCTTGATATATATCACTTAATATTAGAAGCAATAATATTGCTCTAAAAAAGAAATGAAATATTAAAACAAAAAAACAAGATCTAAAAAAGTAAAATATAAACGCATGTATTATTCATTTAATATTGTTTTCCTTGTTTAGATTCATATAATAATATTTTCATATCTTTGGTTTATATGGTACAAATACATGATTTGTTGTTGATTGCATTTTTGCTTAAGAAATATTTTCATCTCTGACAAAGGAATAAAGCTGATGTCGGTTATAACTTGTAATATTATTTAACAATAGAATTCTCGCATCATAAATATTGTCTACTTTTAATTTATAACATGTCCATAATACAAATACCATTTGAGCCAATTTTTATTTTCTAAAAGTAACATAATATTAACCTGCCATGGGTTCAATTTTTTTGTCATGAGTTTAATTAATTTATTGACCTTTTATGATTTCTTCGAAGACTGAGTGAAAAATATAAAGATTGAATATACTTTGACAATAGAATTTTTAGATCGAAATATATAAAAAAAAATTTTTTATTCAATTTCAATAGGGTACTTTAAATGATGATTTTTTTTCTTTTTTCTTTTTTTAACATTTACCATGTTCTTTACGCGTTAATTTTGATGTTCTAAATTGAGACATCTCATGTATAATGAGCTTCGTGATAATATCACAATCTATCATATAATGAACTATTATATGCCTTTGTATTATTATTTAACCCATTAGGATGTTTTACATGACTTTTTATCGAGATATGGTAAGATCTATGATGAAGTAGATTATCTTTAATTAGAATTATTTTCACAATAAATGTATTACCATTGACAAATATGATACTGTTGTATATGGTATACATATTTTTTTATTGTTCTTCATGCTTCCTCTGAAAATATATTATTGTTAAACCAATACATAATTACATAGCTTTGTTATTTCATAATTAAATTTAATGGATTTTGGTTGTCATATTTGCACATGCATCACGAATACGTCACATGCTAGTATAATTAATATGCAATATGATTGCTTTTAATATAAATAGATTGTAAACTATATTTAGATTGGATAGTTATTCAAGAATTCGTGTACATTTTAGAAGGAAAAAAGTTACCAAATAAAATTATGTCATTAGTGTGCAATAAGATTCGATCGTAATATGGATAATATAATTATTATTTGTTTATACTTTAAATAAAAAACAATATTTAGATATAATTTTATAATAAAAAATTTTAATACTATTAGTTATTAGGAAAGAAAAAAGTTAAAATGAAATGAGAGAGAGAGAGAGAATGAGTGGTTAGTGTAATAAATGTATGTTAAAAAGGTAAAAAATATAATTGATTTGAACTTATGTCCTCATAAATGTAAAAGTAAATACTTAACCATTAGACCATACATATCTTTATGTCTTAGTTTTCTTTTTATAATATACATATAATATGCACTTTTTTTCATTTTTCAAAATATTCAAAAAATTAATTTTTCCCAAGTCGAGGGCCGGGGACAACCTCCCTCTCCCGCAACAACTCTTTACTAGTGATACTACATGCTGGGTGTTTGATGAATTGTCTAAGCAATGGTTTGTGAAGTTTAGTCATATGAACTACTAGGTTTTATTTGCTGTTACTATATGGACAAATTACTTCGTCTTTCATAAGAGTAATTGTAAATCCGACCTATTAAATCCCGAGATTTAGAGTACTGAGTCCCTAACCACATATAACATTTTCACATTATATGTAAGGTTATCCTAAAACTAATATTTTATGAGAATTGTTTGATCAAATCTACTAAAACTTTATAAACAACCTTTAAAAAAACAAGATTGCTAATAAAAGCAATCTATACATATATATACATCATATGTACAAAGTTAATGCCAATACAAGACACTATAAAAATTACAAGTTTTTCTTAGTACAAAAAGTAACCCTAAAAGATCTTAAGGTTTTTACATTTTAGGCTTATCTATCAAGCCTTCTATACAGATAATTTTGCTTTTAAACAAAAGATTCTGAAAAATCCAGGGGCATTCGAGTCCTATTCGTCCCACTCATCCATGAATCTCTCAAAGTTTGACCCGTAAGCTAAATCATCATATAACAAATCTCCATTACCTGCAAAGCAGCAAAAGTGAGGCAAAGGCCCAGTACGCAATAACAAAATACAAGAACAATTTATCAAGTAAACTTAATCAAATGGAATGCATCAATGAATAAATTCATTATCTTATTAAGTTTTCTTTTACAAACAACATGAGGGTATTCAAACCTCGGGATCACGCTCTAGGAATTTAAGGGTCCTGAGTAACAGCAACTGCTCAGGAGGTTGATATAAGCAGTCCGAATACTTATATCTCCTATATCTATTCCATAAAGAAATAGCTTCATTTAGGGTTCAGCAGTCGTTACCCGACTCTACTTAAACTCAGTCCACAACATGAGCCTAGTTTACAAGTTCCCATAAACTTTGAATTAAACCATGGTATTTCTCCCTAAATTTAAGCAAACGTTACTTGGATACTATTCTCCCATCGGCTACCCATTTAACCAAAATGAATCGCTATTGCATCATAGCATACCATTGCATCATGGTAAAGTCATTGCATCATGACTTAGGTTAAGCGCCTAACTAACATGTCATTGCATCATGATAGGCTTGCTGCTCCTCGACTAGATTAAACAGCGTAATAGACATCCAGTTCATCAAAATATTAAGTCGAATTAAATTAAATTAATTTAAGAATGTCTAGTCCTAGCACACAACAAACAAGCTATTGCGTACCTAAACCCGATAGTATATTACTATATTTACTCGGAGGAGAAATAACCAAAGAACCTTTAACTGAAATAAGAATATCAAAACAATCAATAATTGAATGTAGAATTCACATATACATATATATATATATATATCATCACTATCCTAGGTTAACTATACAAGGAGATTTAATAAGCTTAGCATATAGTTTTAACATCTAATTCATGCATAAAACGTGTTTATTTAGCTTATATATTCATTAGAAGATCATATATGAAGTAAGGAATGACAATTGAAGAAGATTGAATTTGTAAAACTCAGGGGATACGTGGCCTTTCTATGCAGGCAGAATTTGACTGACGCCGGTAGCGTTAAAATGATACACCGGTGGTGTTGAGCCCGGCGTTAAATATTTTGATTCTATTCACATTCAATACCGCCCATATGCCAGCGACGTTGAAGCCTTAATGACCGGCGTACACTTTGAAAAATAAACGCAGGTAAATTTCCTTGCAAAAGCCGGTGACGTTTAAAGCTACTTTAAAAAATTTGGTTCTGATTACATTCAACACCGCCTTTACGTCGGCGATATTGAAGTACCAAATGTAATCCCCGGAAAATTTCAGTAAATATTCCAAGATAAACTTCCAAAATAAACCCTAAAAATCGCTCCAAATTAAAACCAAGCTTCGACAAGTCCTAAATCATGAACGAATCTAGAAACTTCTTAATCTTGAGGAAAATAAGAATCCTTAAAAATAAAATAAGAAGTTAACATACTTCAAATCCAAGACCACTACATATGACAAATTTCATATTCAACTCTGACTTATAAAATCGGGTAATATAAAGCCAAAAAACAAATTATTAAAAAGTAAATAATGATTAACCTTCGAAAATAAAACTCAATCCAAGAATTCCGAAAATGTTAAAAGATATTAAATATTTACAAAAATAAAATTTAAAATAAATTTCTCAAATTAAATATATTGTATAAACATAAAATATCAGTTTCTAAATTTGCAAAGATCTAAACCAAAAAATTCCCCGGAAACCCGAAGTGGAATATAGTAGTTTAAGTCCGGCAATCTCGCGCCCTTAACCCTAGAGGCCGAGGTATAGTTTAAGTGTGGAGAATAACTCGTAGTAAAATAAGATCGCTTAAAAATATCAAATTGGTAAATTTTTGACCTATTTCGAACCCGTTCGGATACAAACTTCGAAAAGCGTGTTCCGGGGCTTGAGATATAAAAAATATACCATTAATACCGTTAGACTCGTGTTTTTATAAGGATTTCAAAAATAAGTTTCATAATTTTTTGATAACTACAAATATCTGATTTACAATTTTATTCGTATTTCATTACTACCGGTAATTAATCAGTCTTTTGCACATTCACTTCCATTTCATTACAACGTTTTATTATTCTTATAAACCTTTATAACTTTAGATAATATTATATATATTATAGAAAATTTTGTTTTTCTAAAAATCAATTTGTTTCAGTTTTTATGGGATCAGATTCTGTTTAAGACCCGATACTAAAAATAAAATAAATTAATTTAATAATTGGAAAATATTTTTATTTTCATAAAGTAATTTTTTAGAATTTTTCAAGTTATAAAAATATCATTTATAGCCCATATTTGCGTATTTTGATCATACCGGTAACAACTTATTTGATAATTCACTAAAATAAATTAATTAATTATGTTATTTTTATATATGAAAAATCTGCTACAAATATTTGTAATAAATTTTCTATTTTTATTTTATTTTATTTTATTAGAAAGTACTCTTACAACCCATACTTTTAAGTACACCTTTCACATATCACTTCTTTTTCCTTTCAATCTTTTACACTTCATTATATCACTTCATGGCAGATTTTGACTCCTTTTTGCTGCCCTTTTGTCTCTTGAAATACCATTAAATTAATTAAAATAACCCTTTTTCAAACCCTTTTTCAAGAAGCTACACATATCATTAATTATATTACAATTCCAAGTCAAAGACAAACCAAATTCCCTCCCTCTCTCTCCTTGTAATTCACGTGCAGCACCCTCCTAATTGCTGCCATTGTTTTATCTTTTTCTCTCTCAATTAATACACTCCTCTCTTTCCATTTAATGCATTTCATTTACTTCCTTTCATTCCTTTGAAACCACATCTCATTTACTCTCTCTTTTCCTCTCTTTTTCCTCTCTTTCTTCTTTTCTCTCTCTGTTTTTACAAGGAACCTTGCTGCCCCTATTCTTTATTGGAGCTCCCACACATATTTCTTGAAGATTTTTAAGTAAACTTTCTTCTTAAAGCTTCCATAGGTGATATAGGTAAAGTATAGTAAGAGTTTCATGCATCAAATGACATTCCATAAGCTTAAAAGCTAAGGATGATGATGCCAAAATGAAACACTCCTCTTCTCTATGATTATTATCTTGCATCATTCTTATATTTCTTGTTAAAAGTAGTTATATTTTGTAGATCTAACTTTTTGTAGCTTTGATTTTCTTTTATGCCTTAGATCTTGTTATTTGGTTATTTTTTTGTTATTGCTAATGATTTATGCATATATTCATCATCCACATAACTATCTTAGTGTTCATACATTTATAACTAGTATAGTAAACTAAATCTAGTGTTTTGGATTCATAAATACATTAAACTTTTGTTTGTGTTCATAAACAACTTGTAGTAGCATGATAATAGTAGGAAAGTTTAGAAAGCTCAAGATATATTTTATTTTCAACAAAAATCATTTTTGAAAATTCGGATGAAAAAGGAACCATATTATAGAAAAGTTATTTTCAACTTTAAAATGTGTATTTTTCATTTAAAATGAAGGACTTAGGGTCTAGATAACATAAATGAATGATTTTGATGAGTAAAGTTTAGATCTATGAGTTTTTAATTTACTACCATTGATTTCTTTTATGTTTTATGTTCATATTAAGAGTGATCTTGGTTTTGAACTCAACAACAAAAGCAAAATTCGTATTTTGGCAAGACCCCTATTTAAAAACCACTTTCCAAATGTCAAAATAAATTTTTACTTGAAATAATGAAGGCTTAACATATGTATATCATCAAGACTTCTTTTTACAAGAATCAAAGGTGATTCTCAAAAGTTTATTTTCAAAATAAAAATCTCATTTTCGGATTTTGGCTAAGGCATAATTTTAAAAACATGTTTTCCAACTCAAAAATGAAGTTTTTGTTCAAGATATGGAAGGCGCTTAAGATAGGATATGTAAGGAATGGATTTTCATAAGTTTAGATAGATTTTATCAAAAGATATATCCAAAAATAAATTTTGTAAATTCGGATCTCAACAAAGACCAATTTTAAAAACCTGTTTTTCAACTTCAAAACAAGATTTTTATTAAGGAATAGAAGCTTTAAGGGGTAGGTTTGATTAGGAAATGTTTTGAAAGACTAAATGAGTTTTACAAAGAAAACAAGTTCAAATGAATTTCTCAAAATTCGGATTTGAAAATAGCCACTATTAAACACTCATTTCCAAATGCTAAAAATGATAATTTTTATAGGAAAATGGAAGTCCTAGGGAATATATTAACAAAGACAAAGTTTTGACAAAGATAAGAGAGGTTTATCAAAATATAACCTTAGAACAACAAATGGTTCCAAGAATAAGATAAACAATGTTTTCAGTCTTCAAAATTTTGAAAAATTCGTACATAGGCAAACCACCTATTAAACATCTACTTTCTAACCCCAAAATGAAGGTTTTTATTGAAATAATGAAGATGATGGTTATATAGATCATCAAGGTTGAGTTTTGATAAAAGAAAGTATGAATTTTATAAGAAGAAAAATTATTTTTCTTAAGTCTAGTATAATTCAAAGTTTTGCAAAGTAAAAGTTTTCAAAAAAAATTCTTGGTACTATATGTATACATATAGTAGATCATCTCATAATCTTCATGACAATAGCTTGTAGGTAATACAATATGCATGATCGTTGTAGGAACAAAGTAGGAAAAATTGAGTTGTTGTCATTTTTAAGAAATCGTAATAATGGAGTAATGGCATGAAAACCCATATTTTTCAAACTCAAATTAGAATTTTCATCAAAGAAATGAAGTCCTTAGTGGCTATGTATGGTTGAGCCTTAATTTTCTAAGTATCAAATGATTTTTACTTAAAGAATCACTCAAAAACTAATTTTACAAAATTCGGATTTTGGAATCAACCCTACTTGAAAACATGTTTACAAAGTGCAAAATGGAAATTTTTATGTAGAAATGAAGGTCATAAGTAATAGCTATAATGAAGACTCAATTTTAACAAAGATAATTATATTTTCTTAAGAAAAAATCCAAAACAAATGGAAATGATCAAAGTTAGGAAACTAGTTTTCTTAAAAGTAAATAGCCATGGAGTCTTACAAATAAAAAGTTTCTAAAAAAAAAATTCCTTTTAGTAAATATTGTCAAAAGCATGCATACATCAAGCTCATAACATGCCATTCATGATAGGAAATTCAATATTGCATGTATAGTTAATCTATATAGTAGGAACGTTACAAACATTTACAAAACTATTTTTCGGAATTGAAACTATTTCTGATCAGATCTGATCCCTCTGTTTCATGGCCTAAATATTTTCAAAACTTGAAAATAATATTAGAATTAGGTAGATCTTTCGAAGTAGATAGAAATCGATATATAATTTGCGAAATTCCGAGTTAAAATGACCAAGTTATGGCCGTTTTAAGTTGGAATTCCCTTAGGACGAGAATTACGAATTTGATAGTTTGTATAAAATCGTTTGGATTAGTTTGAGTTGAAATACTTATTAGAGTATTTCTTCCTTTTTAGGTGATCCCGAAATCGACGATTCCTACCACGGATTACTTTTACTAAGAGACCGGTGATCCAATGGCCGAGTGAGTTTTCCTCTTATTTTGTTACCTTGCTTGTGCTTGTAGCTAGTTGCACTAGAATTAGGAAAAGATAAAATTGTGATGAGTTGTGGTATAAACTTGGTTGAATGAATGATAAGTATATCGAGGCGAGACTTGTTGTAAAAATTGTATGAGTTAGCATAGACTTGAATTGTCTGAAATTCTCTATGATCGCTCTTAACCTACATAATTAATATGCCATGATTATATGAATAAAATGTACATGTGTATCACGTAGTGAGTCACATTGCATAAGTTAATTATACCTTTAGGAAGAAGGCATAATAATTTGGGCAACGAGGGGCCTGTAAACTCGATTGTTGGTATGGGCTGGAATTGAAAATGTGCGTGGGTGGGCACCTGTATAAACCACAGTAAAAATTTAAAAGTGGTGGATGGGCACCTGTATCAACCATAATAAGAAGTGAGAAGTATTTAAATGATGGTCGTATGGGCCTGAAACACCTAACCCCGAATGGAGGGCGTAAATCCATTCAACATAAGATTTCCGGATGGTCTTATGTATTGTTTGCTCATGTGTTTGTTCATGCATAGCATATGGATGAATTATAACTTGCTTGTCATGGTACGAAATTAAGGGAACTCTCACTAAGCTAGTGTAGCTTATACCCCAATAGATGTTTAAATGAACAGGTTATCTCAAGAATGCTAAGTGGGGACCGAGATGGTTGGAGCCGAGAATGACTTCGGGATTCCGGCAAGATATAAGAATGCTTGAAGTTATTAGCTAGGTTTTATGATTTGCCTTGTAATAGTTTTATGTAGTGAAATCTTTTGATGAAATTGTATTTGAAGTATAGTGATTTGTATTTGAAGTATAGTGATTTGTATCTGAAGTATAGTGAATTGTATTTCCTTTACATTGTTACTCAAGTTGTATCAATATAAAATGTATCTCTCCAATGTGTCTCCTCTATGTGTTAGACGCCTTGTACATAGTATGGAAGCCTTCGCATGACTAAGGCGGTCATTCATAGGCTTTAATATTGTGTACAGGCGGACTGCCACGTTTAGGATACTTCCTGACATCTACAATTCAAGGATATTCTTAGCATTAGAAATATTGCACTTAGCGTCTCAAATTCCACTAGGGATGCTTTGTTCGATTATGTGGTAGATACTTTCTTGAGCACTTTTATGAAATGTGTTGTGAGGTACTACATGCAACGACCCCCTAAAATCTACCTTTAAATGCCTACCAGGTCCTAGCAACAATGTACCAAGACTTCTTTCCAATTGGAAGGGAGGAAGTGCCTTCAACAAGACGGTGATTAAAACAACCTGAGAGGGTATGCTTTGGATTCTCCAAGTGACCACTTTTATAATCTTGCACCTAACAAACAACTGATATGATTATAATTACTCAATAACATTTGTACTATTAAACTATATCTATGATTACTTTTTAGGCAAGTATACCTATCAATTTATAGTATAGCTAATAAGAACAAGTATAGTTTCCACAAAGTTCTTGAATTACTAGTAATTACTTCTTTTTCAACTATTTAACCTAAAATTCAAGCCAATTTAATTAACTATTGATTTTTACTATTTATCCTACTATTATTATGCTCTAATTATTACTTTTATCAAAATCACAAGCAAGGTAATTGAATATTAATCATAAGATCATTAAATACATTTAAATATTAAATCATCGCTAAGAATTACCATGTTAATCTCTAAAGATAGTCTAAGTCAATTATTAATTTCTTAATCTGCAACACTCCTTTATTAAATTGATATCTCTTTCAAGATTACCAATTCTTAATTCTTGAATCTATCTGTTCAAATATCTTCCTAACTAATATCAATTCAAGAACCACATTAAAGATCTATGAATCTTATATTAGACTAAACTCTAATTCAATCTAATACAAAATATTTATGTTGTAGTATATCCAAGGTTGCAATCAAATCTGTCTAATAATTATGCTAGATCACTTTATAAAAGCAATATTTTGATTAACCAATATAAAATCAATCAAGAATCAATACTCCAGAATTATCAATTCAAGAAACCATTAAGCACACATAATTAGAATCACGAAAACAATTTCATGGAATAATAATAAATTTCATATTATATACCAATTTTTAAGGTCTTAATACCTAGACTAAAATCTCCACTCGTCCATCATAGAACTATAAAGTACAATAGATATTAACAAAAATATTAGAGTAAAAAAAGTGTATACCGTAAAAAGATTGATCTTTCAATTCTTCTTTTCTCTTCTTGACTTGCTTATCTCTTTAGAACGTAGACAATAATATAAAAGTATAATTGTATGTAATTTGTGTTAACTCTCTGTAATCTCTGTTTTAGGACCTATTTATATAAATATGAATCCTAGTAAATCCCATAGTTTTTACATAGGAATTCATTTGAAAAAGATATCCTTCAAAAGTTTGATAAGCTTCATTTAGTTTGTCAATTCCATGATCAATGCATGTGATATTATATTAAACCGTGTATCTTTCTAATCTCTTTTAATGCCTTCGATCGCAATATAGCATGATATATACATGGGATCAATTATTCTCTAGTGTTTCTCTCTAACCTCTATACAACTCTTCAAACAAACAAAAACACGGCATCAGAACGGGAACATATAATCACCTGTGGACCTCTCTGACTTATTCCTTAACAATCTACAAAACAACATTGTTGAAACACAAGATAAAGTATCTCCCCATACAACTCTCTGAAATTCACAAAATGAACACAATTTCTTCTTTAGCAGTGAATTCTCCTCAACAAAAACACAGGGTATACATGGGGTATTATAATTGCCCTTGTTTTTCTTTTCTTCTTAAAAAATTCTTCATTTCCTTAAAAACTTGACCAAACTTGATTAATTCTTCACCTTTAGCTCATATATTCTTTTCAACATTTGAAAAAAAAAATTATCCAAATCAAGCATCAAATTCTTATCAATAATCATAAAATCTATCAATTACATCATAATTTCCCTTCTTAAATAAGGACTAAAATAGACTTATCAACGGTGCCCCAAAATTGGGAGCATATGTCAGCCTCAAAGGGTACCCTAAACGTGGCAGTGCGCCACATACAATATCAAGACTTAAGAATGACTATCTTAGTCACGTGAAAGTCTCGGTATTCTGTGTAAGACGTACAATATGGTAATATGAGACGCTATTGCGAAGTGTAGTTTAAGTGAATAAAAATGAACATATAAGAATCTAGAAATAAAGATAACTTATAATAGCAATTAATAGTCTATTACATAAATCTTTTGGGCATGCCCTTGCTAATTCTCCAAGGATCAAATAAAAGTTACTAGTCTTTACAAAACAACTTAAACACTTCATCAAAAGATTTTAGAGGAAGTCTATTATAACCTTCGAGTAGATTTCCCCCAAAAACTTCCCAAAAAGAAGACTTACATAGATATGGTGAGACCTCAGGTATAAGAACAGATGGTCTTGCGTATACAAAAATTTATAGGGGTATAAGCTTTACGAGCTTAATGAGAACATTCCCGATTTACATATTCAAAACGAAAATATCAACCAAGTTTTATTATACAAGCAAATGAAATGTAACAACCATGTGAGCATATAAGACATATGATTTTTCGGAAATTATATGTTGAATGAATTTATGCCCTTCATTTGGGGTTGGGTATACTAGCCAATTACAGCCAACAATTTATAACATAAATTTTTCATAGTTCTTACTGGCTACTATACGCTACCAAAAACATGTAGATCTTACTGGCTCGTACTCGTCATCAATTTAAGTAGTTCTTACTAGCTCCTACTTACCAAAAATTTTTGTAGTTCTTACCGGCTTTTACTCGCCACATCCATATTATACCAGTCATGCCTACCACCACTATCATACGCTTGTCCCATTAATTGTACAATTGCAAATGCAATGTCACGTAGCTCGTGAAGTGCATGCATTAAATTTTATTTGAAGACTAGCCATTTAATTTCAATTTCTTGTGAGTGATCAACCAATTTCAAATTCTTCAACATGCTAATAAACATACAATTTTTATAAGTAATTCATGGCTTAATATGCTTAAAGTTCTTTCACTAACATTATAAGTCACATGCACTTTCCATTTTATCTTTTTCTCCATATCTAGTGCTACTATACTATAAGCACAATCATAAGTATGAAAAATAAAAGAAATAGACTCACTCGACCATGTCTTGACGTTACTTCCTTAGTCGAAATACTCCTTAAGATAGTACACGTCGTTCTCCTCGTTTTCTAAATAAAGGAAATACCCAAAATGAGTATTCCATGGAATTTCTAGCCAAAATTTTTAATTCTATTATCTAGTTGTGGTAAAATTCGTATGGATGGAAATTCCAACTTAAAATGGCCATAACTTGCTCATTTTAACTCGGAATTTTGCATATTATATACTGTTTTCTACCTACCGAAAATATCTATCCATTTATAAGGTTATTTTTATCATAAAAGTCGTTTGGATTCCGAAACAACAAGGTATAGATTCATCACGAAAATCCTAGCTTTCAAAACACAAGTTTCCAAACTTTTCTTCATCCAAATATCCTTTTACAAAAATATAGATATTTGTATAGTTGAAATTTTTTTGATATATAAATATATATATATATATATAGACTCATATTTTATACATGATTTTAGTGATGTTATCTCAACAATGATTTTATAAAACAATATGTACTAAAAGTTGGAAAAAGCAAAGACTTGAAGATTTACTTAAGTTTGTTGGAAAGATTTCTTAAGTTATTATAAATGAATGTTTCCTTCTCTAAATTTAATTCTTAACCTTTGAGGAAAATTTAATTTTCTAAAATAATTTTAGTCTTTTTAAGATTCCTAATACTTCACTTTTAGTAGTTGAAAATATAACTTTTCTAAGTATTATTGGTAGTGACTAAAATTTTTTAAAGTAATATTGTTTATGTGTTTTAAATTTTCTTTAACGTTAGTTCCACTTTAAATAAATAATGCTAATGATCTTCTAAGTTATTTGATAATTTTATTTCCTAAGTAAGACTTATCTCTAAAAGGTTATTCTTTGATGATTTTGTAAAACTTATCTAGACCTTAATATTTTAGAGTGTTGGTGAAAACTTCATATGAGTTTAAAAAACACCTTTGTTTAAACAAAGAATTTGCAATATTAAGTTTTAAAGACACCTTCTTATTTTTATTGAATTGAAAAGAATATGTGTGATAAATCTCATTTATGTAGTCTTTGATGAAATCCCATGTATTATTATTACTAAAAACTTGTGACAAACTTATCTAAATTTTAGAAAAGATTTGTTAAGACAAAACTTTAATTTTTTAAGGATAAATCATTCCTTAGGTGGCAAAAATTTTATTTTTAAAGAGAGTTTCTATTTTTTTTTTACCATTTAAGAAAACTGATTTTATTTTTGTTGAGACAATATCAATATGTCCATGCATGAGTTTGAATATATAGCCATGAGAAATAGAATAATATCACATAATAAAATATGATATATATAAGAATCAATATGAGCACAATAGTAAGACTAAGTATTAGGAGCCTTAGTTTGTTAAGGTAACCTGAGACAAAGAATAAAATAGTCCAAAGAAAAAGAAAAAGAAAGGAAAGAAAAAGCAATAATAAGAGCAATAATAATAGTAAGAGCATGTTAGTGAAAGTTAGTGACATTTAGGCTTTAAAGATATATAGATATACATATAGATAATAGTATATATATATATATATACAAAGTTATTTATGTGGTAGGAAGAAGATGATGAATGTAGGATTATGTGGTTAGTGATATGTGATAAATGGTTTATGTGTAGGAAAGGATTTTGGAAGGAATAGATTGATGTGAGTTTTGGTAGAGAGGAATTACGTAGAGAGAGTTTATGGAGAAATTTTGGGAGAGTTTTGTTATGTAAAATGAGTGTGTGAAAGAAATGGAGGGAGATGAGGTATTTATAGAGTTTTGTGGAGGAAATTAGATGTAATAAAAATAATTTGAAAAAGAAAAAATAATTGAGTTGAAGAGAAAGGGGGAGGCGCGGTTCATGAAGAGAGGAGAGAGGGAGTGATTTATTTGTTTTGCTGTTTTGTAATAAAAAGCAATTAAGATGTGAAGTATGGTAGATGTGAAATTGTATTGGAAATGAAAAAAGTAGAAAATAGATGTATAGGTAGTAAGATAAAGTAGAGATAGATGAATAGTAATGAATAGTAGAATAGAACAATGAATGGTGAACAAGACTAATAATATACCGGTAGTAAAGAGAATACGCGTATAAATACGATATCTGTTATTTTTAGCGATTGAAAAATTATGAAACTGATATTTTTGAAATACTTGTATTATTACAGATCTAACAGCATCATCGAAATATTTTACTACTCCGAGCCCCAGGACACGATTTTCCAGAGCTGATCCCGTTGGGATCCAAAATACAAAAAAAATTAGCGAATAATATTTTTAAGCTTTCTTATATTATTACGAACTATTATCCATAATTATTTCAATTCCGTTATTCAGGGTTTTAGAGCACTGGATTGCCGGATCTAAACACTAGGGTTTACTCTAGTCTTTTATTGACTTTTAGGGTTCCCGTTGACCTTTAATTCTAAGGCTCAAGTATATACTTAAAAAATTTCAAGGGTTTACATCATACATGTGGAGAATTAGTGAAGGAAGTGCTTTTGAGAGAGAGAGTCACCTACTGGAACTGTAACAACCTGAAACTCCACTCATTGAGGTATTTTCCACTTTGGTATGATGGCGCATGGTTTTATCCTTAGTGCCAGCTACTTCTAGGAGGACACCCATCTTGGGATTGTTTTCTCCTGAGCATGCTTAACTTTAGAGTTCTGAAGAACTCCAAGCCATTACACCAAAAGACAACTAGATGATTAGACTTTTACGACCTTATATTTGAGGGGTATTACATACTCGCCCACTTATGGAATTGACATCTTTGTTAGTTTCCTTATATAGGTTCAGAACCACATCAGGCAGGGAATACACTAAAGATACTCCATACAACTCAAGAGGTACCTCCACTTTAAGGCACTTTGCCTTGTACAACACTTAGTTCCCCCACTTCCAACTGATGAACTGCTTTGATACCATTTGTAACAACTTTGAACTTTACCCATCGAGATATTGTCCACTTTAGCAAGATGCCACACGATTTTTTCCTTGGTACTAGTGCTTCCTGGGAGATTACCAATCCCGAGAGTACTCTCCCTTGAATATACTTAACTTTAGAGTTCTTATGAATTTCAAGCCATTATACCAAAAGGTGCTTCAATGATTAAAGCTTTACGACCTTATATTTGAGGGGTATTACGGGAGCTTCCTAATATTTAGGCATTATCGGTAACAGAAATGGGGAAAGTTATGACTTAGACATTCCAACCACAAGAAAAGATTCAACATGATGAGATGATGGTAACTAGTTAAAGGCCACGATGGTTCATGATTAGTATCCTACATTTGAATCACCTTTCAGATTCTAGTGAATTCTAGTGCCAAATGACCCTTATGATGATGGATGATATGATGGTTGAGAATGGATAGAATGTGATGATAAATATGCATTTTAAAATTCTTGTTTAGAACATGCATGGGGTGAATGCACAGCCCAAAAAATGGGCTTTAGAGGAGTTGAAAAGAATCCATAATCCAAAAATTCTTGTCCTTCTCAAAACAAGATTGAGCTTAATCACTACAGAAGGCATGAAATGCATCCTAAGGTTCAATGAAATGGAGTGCTTCAATACTATAGGGATGAGTGGAGTCGTTTTGGTGTTGTGGAATGAAGGGATGCAAACATCTTCACAATCTTTTCTAGAAAATAAGAACTGCAATTGCAAGTCTAGGTAAATTGCTACTCGCTCTTTTTTTTTTTTTTCTTCCATTGTGCTAGTACTTGTTTGGCTAAATGTAAATTGTTATGGGATAACCTAAAGAAAATGGCCAGAAATATACAAGGCCTTATTTGATAATAAGAGACTTTAGTGAGGTCTTGTCGAATGATGAGAAGTGGAGAAGAGCACTTATGAACCAATATAGAGTACATCTCTATCAAAATTGCATGAATGACTATGGTGGTGGGATATTTGCTATGTGGGGGATCCTTATACTTGGATGAACAAAATATGTATTCACTACAAGAATTTTGATATGGAGCAATGTTTATAAATATTGCAAATGTTGCCTATCTTTTATAATTTAGCCACATCCATTAAACGTCGACTAAGGCATACTACTAGTCACATTTATGAAGTATTGTTATCTTATACTGATCATTGATATGATCTATAACATTTTCATTACATTAGGTGTTACCATTTTTTTTATTTTATAATTCCCTCACTTAAAAAAAATATAAAAGAAAAAATCTCAAACATCCCGCCATTTCAAAGGAAAAAAAGCAAAGGACCCTTATATTACAACTCTTCTACCTACGTAGCCCTTCATTTTTCACCAGTGCATACACCTCCAATCGATCACTTCCTCCATCTTCAAACAATTAACCATCCACCCTTGCAGCAAGAATTGATTCATTCTTCTTCTATTAAGAAGAAAACCTATGCATCTCTTCAGATATGGTTATGCATGCTATTTCATCATTGCCTTCCACATCATTTTGGTACATTTTTACAACTTTTATTCTTATTTAGTTACACTTGTACATTGATTATGTTATGCAAACATCTTTAACAAATGAACTTTTTAAAATTGTTTTTTCAATTTGGGATTTTAGTAGCTAAAAGGATAATCAATTACTATATGGTTTTTTTAATGTTTATTTCATTTGCAATAGACAAAGTTGCACCTTGGTGGAATACCATGCTTTGATTAGGGTTCATGTTGAAGGATACGAAGAAATGCCTATTATAGACATATATTCATGCATCTATCTAAAGAGATTTAGATAAACTACACCTATATAAATATATACATATATATTATTATTTTTGAAATTGTGCACTTAAAGATTTGTTTCAAATGAAAGAAATGGTAAAAAAAAAAAAAATGAAAGGAAAACATCAAAGATGAAGGTATGTTTTGACATCCTTGTGTTGGAACTAGTAGTGGAAACATCAAGGTGATTAATGGATGAGGTTCCTACTGTATTCTGTAGGAGTTGTTTGTGTAGTAGACCTCAAATTAATAATTATTTATTTATTTGATTAAAGAACAGAGTCATGTGGTGGTAGAGATTTTATTTACTTGTTCTAATGAACAAGTAGGTGAAGAAGTTGAGGGTTTTGGCCAAACTTAGTCAAGCTTATGGAAAGGTAAGTTGTTATTCTTGGATAATTTTTTTTCCAACTATGATATTGTTACAATTTTACTCATTAGTGGTAGTATTTTATAGCATTTCCTTGATACATACTTGGTTTATAAATTAAATGTACACAATTTTTCCATCTTGATCAATATGACATATCTAAGTCAATAAATTAATTGCACTTCATATTTTAAATGGACAAATTAGGAAGGGATGCTTATGGCATAAATTGTACTTGATGTATCTTTATTATTTCATGAACATGCTATATAAATTTATGAAAAGTTGATCTTGTTCAATGGTTTTTACTTGGAATGATGCTTGACTAATTGGATAAGAGTTAGATGGTTTATAATGGTGAAAGCAAAGAGTATGAATAGGGCATAGATTTTTTCATTGCAAACTTGCACTTGAAGTATAGAATAGGTAGCAAGATAAGTTGTCCATGCAAGAAACGCTTAAATGATAGATCACTCATCATAGATGTGATAAGAGCACACTTGTTGATAGGATACATGTATCATACCAATGTTGGATATCTCAGGGCAAAGCACTGACCATTGAATTGCTTAGTATATCTCAAGGTAGGATTCATCATAGAGAATGTGGAATGAGACCTAATGTAGAGGGGTATGATGAGGCAAATGATGATGATACTAATGGTCTGAAAGAGATGCTTGAAGATTTAAGGGAATTTTTTGAAAATCAAGTTAAAGGTTTAGCCCTAGAGATGGATTTGCTATTCCATCAGATGATTTAGATGGGTTAAGAGCTGACTCATAGCAAGAGCTTTATCCAAGATGTAAGCTTTCTAAATTCCCTTTCACAGTTAAGCTCTTTCACTTAAAAGTGTACAATAAGTGGAGCAACATGTCATTTGAAATGCTTCTCCAGTTGTTGTAGGATGTGATACCTAATGGACATGACCTTCCTAAGTCCTTTTATTATGCAAACAAGCACCTGAGGGGGTTGGGCATGGGTTATCATAACATTTATGTATGTAATATGATTGCTATTTATTTTGGGATGATAACAAATATCTTACACAATACCCCATTTGCGGTACCTCCAGGATAAGGTGTCTAGTGGATTTAGAAAATTTGTTCCTCATAAGGTATTGCGGTGCTTTCCTTTGAAACCAAGATTGTAAGCCTTTTCATGAATCTTAAACCTACTGAAAAAATGCTTAACATAAGGAAGAACACAAGAGAGAAGAAAACTTTATGGGACATCCATTGGCACTCAGTTTCCAAAGATCGGACTAGACCGGTCGGTTCAATCCGGTTCAATTGGATTCAGCCTTAAAAGTTTGGTTCTTACTATAGGACTGTTTTATGGTTAAACCAACCAAATCCGAATGACCCTGCTGGTTCAATTGTGACTCGATTGACCTGAATGGGTTAGCCGGGTTAGAATGCATTCTTATTAGAAAAAAAAAAAAAGGCAAAGTAGATCTGGTATAGAGATTTTATATAGAGACAGAAAGAGAGTCAAATGGCCAAACGGTAGAGATGCCAGCATCAACATTGGTGAGTATAAGGCTCAGTTATGGAGGAAGGAAAGCTCGGAGCCTTTTTTGTTAGTTGATTACGGTTAGCTACCAAATGGGGGTGCATTCTTCAACTTTGCATGCGCTTTGTCCGATAAGGAAGAAGCTAGCAGAGAAAGTTCCGTTTTTGGAGGTGATGACATCTTTTGGGTTCTCGACTAAGAGGCTAAGCCTTTAATTAAAGAGACGAGAGTGGTAGAAGCAGGGTGTGAAGAAGTGTTTGGGTGTATGAATGCAAGAAGTGAGAGGAGATATTAAACGTCGGAAGGGTTCGGGTCAGTTCCGGACCTGAATCGGAATCGCCGGTTCTTGTGGTTCCAATTTCGAATCCATACGAACTGTGAACTAGTTTTTTTTTTAATTAATCGAAAAATGAAAAAAAATCCTAAAATCAACAAAAGCAATCACAACTTATTTATACCCAAAATAAACATTAAAAATTTTTCCAAATAAAATATAATGGTTAGCAAATAATAAACACAATTATGGAACACATAGTAGTTGATTAACATATAGGCAAACAATAACGAGTAAATTTTATTGTGCTAGACATTACATATTACCTCCACAACAACATGAACACACTAACTACTACAACAACAAATAACTAACTAGAATCACACAGTTCATTGACCCTGACTACAACACTAACACCCATGGTAGAATAATATGAATCGATTAAATGTTAACTCAATGCTCATTGGCCTGGACTAGTCCCCAGAGAGGTCACAGCTGTGCTTTCCGCAGATGAGTTGAAGTCACTGAAACACTCGTCTTTCTCACTTGAGTAGTCCTTCAAGTCTTATTGCCGTCTTCTGCATGAGTCCCATCATGGTTGCAAGCTAGTGCCTTAACCATCGAGGGACCATACCAGGACCTATGCTCATCCAACTGCTGCCTAGCAATGCCGAATGCTTACTCAACCACCACAGTTGAAGCAGGTGCAGCCAATACTTGTCTAGCGATTCGAGATAGTATTGGAAAGGTCTTCAGATGACGTTTCCACCAGTCTAGGATGTCCAAGTTGTATCATCCACCATGTCACCAAACTCGAATACCGTGTTCAAGTACTTGTCAATCTTTGAGTCTGATCCACTACCACCTATGCCACGGTGCTTTTTGAACCGTCGATGCTGGAGCACCACTTCGGGCTTCCCCATGGTGGTTGATATGGGGACATTACTTGGGGTTACTGGACTGGTGGGTATTTGTCCACCATATGTGCTACTAAATTGAGAATATAAGTTCAACAGCACATTACTTGTCTCTTTCATGACATTATTAGCATAAATTATCTAAATGTCTTGAGTGTCTGACAACTTGTCAACATGTTCATAATAGTAATCTAGGACTTCGCGAAGTCCCTTAACTTTGTTGCGTGGGTCCAACAACCATGCCACGTTGTATATCATAGGAATTTCCCTATGATACTTCAACCACTTGTGAGTCATATCGTTAACACACATTTGCAAAATTGGATCAGATCTTACCTGTTGGAGTGTTCCGATAATGTTGTAGGCCTTCAGTAAAAAGAGATGGACACTAGGATTGTACACATGGGAGAAAACATTTGTGCAGTCATAGAAGACCTTCAATAGCTGCAACAAGTTACTACAGATGTTCCATTCATTAGGATGCAATCGTATGTTTGATACATGTGCAATGGTGAAGCTACATAGCAATTCCTTAAATGGTATCATGCTAGCTACAAGCTCGTACATCAAATTCTATCAGTGTTGCACATTCTTTTTGAATTTTCTCTGCTTTTGGCCATGTACACCACACCATTTCCGCCATTCTTTGTTAATAGATGGATGGTCGATAATGTAGTCAACCATAGCTTTTATGGGAGATGTATGGATTTTTAAAGAATCCATTCCATCCCTCACACATAAATTTAAGATATGACATGCATATCTTATGTGAAAAAAGGTTCTCTCAAGCGTTGGTTGGCATAACGACTCAAGGTCAGAAATACTTGCTATATTTGCTGCAGCATTGTCGAATCCTACCAAAAATATTTTTTGTGTCAACCCGTACTCATCAAGAATTGTCCATATTATCGCATATATGTTTTGCGTGTATGGGATCCATCCATTTTTCATAATGCAATCAATCTCTTTTGCATTACCCAATGTCTATTAATCCAATGAGATGTAATCCCCATATATGAACTTCCACCCCATCTATCTGTCCAAATGTTGGAACAGACGGACACACATGTATCTAGATTAGCAAAAATTGCTTGGAGCTATCCCTTGCCCTTGTGGTACATTTTTAGACAATGTCGTTTCATTGTCGTAGCACTCTATTTAGGTGCTTATGACTGCAAAGTTTCTTGGTGGCAATAGACAAGATTTGCATTTTTGCGCATTAAAATCCAAATGCAATCGGCTTATCATTTGCACCATAGCATCACGATACTATTCTTCATTGAAACGCCGCAGCCTTGCTTCTTTCTTGGAACCCGATCGTGATATTTTCTGTTGTGATGGATCCAAAAAATACTCACTAGGATGCTTCGACCTGAGATGTTTGGAAAGATTACCATATCCATCTCCCTTGGAAAAGGCATAGTTTGCGTTGCTATAATTGCAATGCGCCCTAATCTTCCTATATAGCCCTTCGACCTTCCTAAAATGTTTAGTGAACATATTAGACATATATGGTCGAGGTGGCTTTGTGGATGGGTTTGCCTCGATGAAGGGGGTGTATTTCTTCACCCAAATCGCCATAATCATTGGCTTCATGTTATGGTAGTTGTTCCATTTCTGGATCTTGGGATTCATTATCATCATCCCCTTGTTGATGGTAAACCGGATTGATTGTCTCGAAACCTAGTGGAACCAAAGGGAATTGGTCAGGTGTGAAATCAAAGTCGGACACCCGAGGCTCATTGAAGTCATAGCAGTCAGCATCTTCGTCTATATTGATAGTAGGCTCTTGCTGGCACTTGGATAGCTTCGCCTTTAATTTGTCTTTGTAAGCCCCGGAAAATTTCAGTAAATAATTCAAAATAACCTTCGACAGTAAACTCTACAAATGACTCCAAATTTAAAACAGAATTTCTACTAGTGTTAAATCAGGAATGAATCTAGAAATTTATTAAATCTTGAGAAAATGAGAATCCTTAAAAATAAAATAGGAACTCAACGGTTTTCAAATCCAAAACCACTACGTATGACAAATTCTATACGTAACTCTGATTTATAAAAAAATCGGATAATATAGAACCCAAAAACAAATTACTAGAAAGTAAATAACGATTAACCTTCGAAAATAAAACCCAATTTAATAATTTCGAAAACGTTAAGAGATATTAAATACTTACAAAAAATAAAATTTAAAATAAAATTCTCAAACTAAATGTGTTGTATAAACATAAACACCCAGTTTCTAAATTAGCAAAGATCTAAACTGGACAAATCACCCGGGAACCCTAAGTGGAATATAGTAGTTCGTGTAAACCCCTAAATTTTAGGGCAATATCAACTTCAAACCTTAGACCGGAAAGTCAACTGGAAAAACTAAGTCAACAAATTCCCAAGAAACCTTAGTAGTTTAGATTCAGCAATCCCGTATTCCTAAACCAAAGAGTCGGATTATGAGTAAGGGTGTAGTTGGGTTCGTAATAACACTAGGATGCTTTAAAAGATAAGATTAGCAAATTTTCGACCTATTTCGAACCCAATCGAGTACATGCTTTGAAAGCGTGTCCCAGGCTCGAAATATTAAATATAAGATATTAGTACGGTTAGACTCGTAATTTCATAAGATTTCCAAATATATCAGTTATATAATTTTTCAGGTTTTCAGGTTATAAAAGTTACAATTATAACCTTTTTATCGTATTTTCATTACTACTACTACTTTAAATGTCAAATCTACTTTTTGAATTTTTCAACACTATTCACAAGGACAACTACCCATAACCTATTTCTTACATCCTTACATCCTACTCTTACAATTTCATCATTTTCTTATAATTTACTTTTCCAATATAACTTTATTACCTAAATTACTTAATTAATTTTGAATCTTACATAACACAAAACAAACAAACTCTCTCTCTCTTCCCTTTGAAGACCAGCGCAACTCCCATCCCATTTCGCTCTCTCAAATTGTTTTATTTAATTTATTTTATTCAAGTAAACGCTAATCCACAAAGTCTATATAAACTCCTTTGTGCCAACTTATTTTTACTTTTTTTCTTCTTCTTTCTCACTTTAGAAAATTGTTGCAAAACTCTCTCTTCCTTTCCTCTTGCAAAACGTGAACTCCCCTCGCTATACACACACACACTCTTTGTTTTTCTTTCAAGTTTCTTACTCCATACAACCAATAGGTAATAGATCTATACTTTAGTATCTTAAAAACATGTAATGGTAAGTTCATTCATATGTGATTTCACATAAAATTCCCATGAGCTTCAAGCTAAGAATGTGGAAACACTTGAACATGAGATCCTTAATCACAATGTTTTAAATCTTGATATTTGAGTTATTTTGCTATTATCTTGTTTTATTATTAGTTTATTATTATTAATGATTTGTGTATATATTCATCATCTATTCATGTTCACATAACCATCATAGTATTAATGCATTTATAACTAGTTTAGTAGACTAGATCTAGTTGTTTTAAGTTCATACATACATTAGACTTTTGTTTTATGTTCTTAAATAACTTGTAATAGCTTGATGATAGTAGAAAAGTATTAGAAAGCTCAAGATCTATGTTAGTTTCAACAAAAATAACTTTTGAAAATTCGGATAAAAAAGGAATCCTATTTAGAAAACTTATTTTTCAACTTCAAAATGTGTATATTTTTCATTTAAAATGAAAGGCTTAGAGAATAGATATCATAAATGGATGATCTTGATGAGAAAAGATTAGATCTACTAAGGAATATTTTCAAAACAAAGGCAAGTTTACAAAGGTGATATTTCAATCTCAAAAATAAGTTTTAAATTCGTAATAAAAGAAGCTTGAAATGTAAACACCCATTTTTCAACTCCAAAACAAGATTTTTATTAAAGAAATGGAAGCCTTAATGGGTAGGTTTGATTAGGAAATAGTTTTTGAAAGACTAAATGAGTTTTACAAAGAAAACAAACTCAAATAATTTTTCAAAAATTCAGATTTGAAAATAACCATTATGTAAACACCTATTTCCAAATGCTAAAATGACAATTTTTATAGGAAAATGAAAGTCCTAGGGAATCAT